>NIPM01000123.1:551404-593299 GCA_002738285.1 Holacanthella duospinosa | reverse complement strand
CTCTATTTCTTAAATTTATTATTAAGAAAAATATAAATTTCATTTTAAGAACCTAAATCTTATGCACTATTCTACCACCTTAATTTTCTACCACTTAATTTTAATAGAAATATTCTAAATAATTAATCCTTTCGTACTAAATCACTTTTATCAAATCTATAGATAGAAACCAACCTGGCTCACGCCGGTTTGAACTCAAATCATGTAAGAATTTAATGGTTGAACAAACCACCTATATAAAATGCTGCTCTTATAAGGTATCTTAATTCAACATCGAGGTCGTAAACTAAATTATCAATATGGGCTCTCTAATTTAATAACGCTGTTATCCCTAAGGTAACTTTTTCTTATTTTTCTATTCTAGATCAACTAATTACATAATGTCTTTAAAATAAAGAAATTTTTAATATTCTCTAATTTCCCCAATTAAATTTAATATAATTAAATGTAACTCAATCCAACTTACACTTAACAGCCTTTAAATAAAGCTCTATAGGGTCTTATCGTCTTATAGAAATATATAAACATTTTCATTTATAACACAAATTCGTTTATCTACAATTAATAAAATTTCTATTAGTTTAATCCTTCATTCCATTCCCTAATTAAGAGACTAATTATTATGCTACCTTAGCACAGTCATGATACCGCGGCCCTTCATTTTTCAACAGTGGGCAGATTATACTTACAAAACTACTCTGAAAGAAATGTTTTTGGTAAACAGTCTAACAGATATTTGTTAAGTTCATAAATTATAAATTNGAAAGAAATGTTTTTGGTAAACAGTCTAACAGATATTTGTTAAGTTCATAAATTATAAATTTAATACTTGTTTTTATTCAACTCTCATTCTACTACTAATACTAACACTGTATTTACTATATTCATTACCTCTATATATTCAATTACAATAAAAATACTACAATTAAATCTTACTTCATTTAAGTATAGTGTAATCNGAAAGAAATGTTTTTGGTAAACAGTCTAACAGATATTTGTTAAGTTCATAAATTATAAATTTAATACTTGTTTTCATTCAACTCTCATTCTACTACTAATACTAACATTGTATTTACTATATTCATTACCCCTATATATTCAATTACAATAAAAATACTACAATTAAATCTTACTTCATTTAAGTATAGTGTAATCTAACCATTNTCAATTACAATAAAAATACTACAATTAAATCTTACTTCATTTAAGTATAGTGTAATCTAACCATTAAAGCTAATATTAAGCCTATAAACCTCCACTAAAATTTAAGTATTTATTAAAAATTATAAGAGATTACCCCTTACAATTAGCATATAAAATAAATAAAAAATTTAAATCTCCTTCTTCACCTTATAAGCTAAAGTATTTATTTAATATAGAACCAGATATCTTATAAATCGNAAAATTTAAATCTCCTTCTTCACCTTATAAGCTAAAGTATTTATTTAATATAGAACCAGATATCTTATAAATCGAATAATATCTCACTTCTAATTTTCTTTCTAAAAATTTAATGAAACAAATTTTAATTAAAAAAATTAACTATTTANAATAATATCTCACTTCTAATTTTCTTTCTAAAAATTTAATGAAACAAATTTTAATTAAAAAAATTAACTATTTATATTTCGGGAAAATTTATATAATGTAATTTATTGCCAATCCCTGATACAAAAGGTAAAAAAGCTTCTAATAATTTAATATATCTATAAATCCCTTCACAGTTTTTAAAATATAATTTAATTCTATCTACTCTAAATTTAATTAAGTTTCTTTTAATATAATTTTATAATCAAAATATTATAAGCATTATATAAATTTACTCAATGTAAACGAGGCTCTTATTCAAGATCTATTATGCCTTCAAGGCCCCCCTTCCGCCGGGCCTACTTTGTTACGACTTATCTCATATTAAACGAGAGCGACGGGCGATATGTGCATATTTTAGAACATTATTCAAGCTATAAAACTATTAGTTATATTTACTAATAAATCCACTTTCATTTATTATTTAAAAATAAAATTCATAATTTTAAATTATTGTAATCCATTAAAACATTAAAATTCACTATACTTTGACTTGTCATCATCCAAACTTTTGTTAAAGAAGAAACTTTTTTAAAAATTTATTCATTTTAACAGCAATACATAAGTTTTAAATAATGTAAAGTATATCGTGGGCTATCGATTACTTAACAGATTCCTCTAATATGTAAAAATACCGCCAAATTCTTTAAGTTTTAAAAAATTTACTACTCAGGTTAACAACATTTTTAGATTAACAGGGTATCTAATCCTGGTCACTTAACTAATTTTATTAAAATTAATACATTAATAATAAATTAATTCCAATTTTACCTGAGAATTTAAGTTTTATAGAACAATTTTAATAACTTTAATTTCACCTGTATAAATTAATTGAATCGTGGGTCTAACCGCGAATGCTGGCACACATTTATTCGATGTAATAACAAATCTCTATACCTATATAAGTTGTATAATATTAAATACTGTATTTTATTCCTATTTATATACATATAAAATTATTGTTCCATTAATTCTTAAGTTAGAATTAAACTTTTACTATAATATGAAAAAAGATTATTTAACTCTTTTTTTTTTATTTACAAAAGAGTTAAATAATATAATAATATATTTATTGTTTATATCAACATCTTATATTAATATTATAGATGTGCCTCTATTTAATTTAAGTTAAACTTTTAATAAATTTATATTATATAATAAATGAATAATAGTTTTTTGGCTTTTTTTTGTTATTATTTATATATATGTATTTATATATTATAAATTTATTATATTAATTAAATGAATCTCTATTCTTATTAAATAAAATTTTATTGTTTAATAAGTATTTTATATTTATATACATCTATTATACTTACAGTTTTTAAATTTAAAATCTACAAATAACACCTAATCACATACACATAAAATATACTAATAATGTGCCTGAATTGTAAGGATTATTCTGATGGAATAAAATATAAAGCTTAAACTTTCATTATTATAATTAATATATTTATAATATTTCCTTTAATACCAAAAATTAATATGCCTTACCTAAACACTAAATTATAAATACCACAAACCATACTCTTACGTTATTTATAAAATAAAAGATAAGCTAAACAAGCTATTGGGTTCATACCCCACTTATAGAATTTAAATTTTCTTCTTTTTAATTATATTCAAAATTAACAACTTAATTTTTATCCCATCTCTTGTATTCGGCTCAATCTTCTCTATTTCAAGCTCATCTTGACTTATAGCTTGAATAGGTTTAGAAATTAACTTAATAAGTATAGCCCCAATTCTTATTAACAAAATATCTCAACTATCAGTTGAAGCATCAATTAAATACTTCTTAACACAAGCTATTGCCTCCTCAATTTTAGTGTTTTTTGCTATTATTCACAATTATCTAGTAATTAATGTGCTATATTTTACTATACCTATTTCTGATATCATAATAACATGTTTGATGTTAAAAGCTGGAGTAGCCCCTCTACACTTTTGATTTCCACAAGTTTTAGAAAAATCAGAATGATTCCAATGTATATTAATTTTAACTTGACAAAAACTTGCCCCTTTTGTCCTAGTTTCGTTTTTATTAACAAGCTCTTTCGTATGAGTGTTTGTAATTATATCCTCAATTGTAGGCCTTATAGGAGGCATTAATCAATTTAATATTAAAAAAATCATTACCTATTCATCAATTATTCACTCTAGTTGGATAATTACTATCATTACTGTTAATGAAATAATTTGATGAATATACTTAACCCTTTACTCTATCTTAATTATAGCTATCACTCCTATTTTCATANTTAATGAAATAATTTGATGAATATACTTAACCCTTTACTCTATCTTAATTATAGCTATCACTCCTATTTTCATATTATTAAATATTGATAACTTAATTTTGATTAATTTCTTAAATATATCTAACTCACAAAAAATTATTATTATAATNTTATTAAATATTGATAACTTAATTTTGATTAATTTCTTAAATATATCTAACTCACAAAAAATTATTATTATAATTAATTTTCTATCGATTGCTGGCTTGCCCCCCTTTCTAGGATTCTTCATAAAAATTATAGCTTTAACTACCCTTTTAATATCTCAAATTAATCTTATAATTATTTTTTTACTTATTATTTCTTCATTTATAGCTTTTTACTTTTATGCACGGATTATTTATCTAACTATTTTTTTGAATGAATCTATGTCTAACATAAAAATAATAGGTACAATACATTTAAATATTATTTCATTTATAGCGTTAAATATTATCATCCCTCTTATAGCTTGAACTTCATTACCAATAATCATAGTTTGATTACCATAACTACTAAATAAATTATTTTTATNCCCTCTTATAGCTTGAACTTCATTACCAATAATCATAGTTTGATTACCATAACTACTAAATAAATTATTTTTATGTTTTATGTTAATCAAACTATGAGCCTTCAAAGCCCATAATATAAATTTTAATTTTTTAAACTTTAGATTTNTTATATGTTTCTATAAGACGATAAGACCCTATAGAGCTTTATTTAAAGATTGTTAAGTGTAAGTTAGATTGAGTTACACTTAATTATATTAAATTTAATTGGGGAAATTAGAGAATATTAAAAATTTCTTTATTTTAAAGACATTATGTAATTAGTTGATCTAGAATAGAAAAATAAGAAAAAGTTACCTTAGGGATAACAGCGTTATTAAATTAGAGAGCCCATATTGATAATTTAGTTTACGACCTCGATGTTGAATTAAGATACCTTATAAGAGCAGCATTTTATATAGGTGGTTTGTTCAACCATTAAATTCTTACATGATTTGAGTTCAAACCGGCGTGAGCCAGGTTGGTTTCTATCTATAGATTTGATAAAAGTGGTTTAGTACGAAAGGATTAATTATTTAGAATATTTCTATTAAAATTAAGTGGTAGAAAATTAAGGTGGCAGAATAGTGCATAAGATTTAGGTTCTTAAAATGAAATTTATATTTTTCTTAATAATAAATTTAAGAAATAGAGTAATGTTATATATTTTTGTAATTTTATCTTACATTTTATTAATTGTTGGGGTGTTAGTGTGTGTTGCTTTTATAGTATTATTAGAACGTAAGGTTTTAGGATATATTCAAGTTCGTAAAGGTCCAAATAAGGTGGGGATAGTAGGAATAGAAGTTAGCAAATCACTACGATAATTCAATAAATGATCCCTCGTTTTAGTTCCATCTTTTTCTAATATGATATCTTTTTATATTTCTCCTTTGTTTATTTTTACAATTATTTTATTAATATGATCTTTAATTCCAGCAGGTAGAAGAATATTAAATATAGAATTGGGGGGGTTATTATTTTTTTNTACTAGGGAGCAAATAGTTCCATCTTTTTCTAATATGATATCTTTTTATATTTCTCCTTTGTTTATTTTTACAATTATTTTATTAATATGATCTTTAATTCCAGCAGGTAGAAGAATATTAAATATAGAATTGGGGGGGTTATTATTTTTTTGTTGTACAAGACTTAGAGTTTATGGTCTTATAGGGAGAGGGTGGTCTTCCAATTCTAATTATGCAATATTAGGAGCAATACGTGGGGTTGCACAGATTATTTCTTATGAGGTATCTTTAGCTTTTTTTTTATTAGTATTATTTTTTTAACGAGATCCTTTAATATTAAGCATTTAAGTTTAAATCAAGAGTTTTGTTTATTTATATTCTTAATATTACCTAGATTTTTGATATGATTAACATCAATATTGGCTGAAACTAATTGTACTCCTTTTGATTTTTCGGAAGGAGAGTCTGAGTTAGTGTCTGGATTTAATGTTGAGTACAGAAGAGGAGGATTTGCTGTGTTGTTTTTGGGAGAATATGCAAGAATTATTTTTAAGTTATTTTATAGTATTATTATTTTTAGGGAATTTTATGAATCTTTTATTATTTAATTTTTTGGGGGTGTTNATAAGTTATTTTATAGTATTATTATTTTTAGGGAATTTTATGAATCTTTTATTATTTAATTTTTTGGGGGTGTTTTTTTGTTTTATTTTCATTTGGATACGAGGAACATTACCACGTATGCGTTATGATAATTTAATAATACTAGCTTGAAGGAGATTTTTGCCAGCTTCATTATGCTACGTAATATTTTATTTTTGTGTTAAATTAAGACTTTGTAATTAACCTGTAAATNTTTTGCCAGCTTCATTATGCTACGTAATATTTTATTTTTGTGTTAAATTAAGACTTTGTAATTAACCTGTAAATGTAGCTAAGTAGTTTAAATATTGGGCAATATTTGATTTCTTAGCTAGTATTTTGGGTGTTCTTATAAATTAGAAAATGTGAGGGGCAGATACCTATAAATTAGAAAATGTGAGGGGCAGATACCTGTAAATTTAGCTAAGTAGTTTAAATATTCGGCAATATTTGATTTCTTAGCTAGTATTTTGGCAATTGAATTTGGCTATGGTTTTTTCCATTTATCCCCAAACCCATCCAATTCCCAACCCAAACCACATCACTTCACCGACCCTATCCCAATATCCCCAAAATACCAATCCCATTCCCAAATCAATCATAACCTCCCAAATTATCCACAATTCCCCCGTAATGCACCCTACAATCCTACACTTCAAAAATTTTCTTACTTAGAATCACTCGGCGTCAATTACTATCAGACTTCTAGTACAATTAGAAAATTTAATTCTTGCATTTCAACCATCATAACTATGATATTTTGGTAAAAAAAATAATGCGGCCTTTGTGCAAAGAAAAAACACCCACCAAATAAGTATGGCTTATAGGTGGGTGCGGCCAATGCGCGAGAGCGGCTTTTTCGCGAGGTTTTAGGGTATAAACTTGAATTTTGCTATAAAAATTCATTAAAAATATAAAATAAGAAAATAGTAATCAATTGATTGTGAAACATCAAAAGCAATAGTTGATAAAGTTGATATAATATTGAGGAACAAGTATTGTCATAGGAATATATTTCAGCGCTGAATGTCACGGAATTAACTGAATCCTTTGTTTAATTTTCCATTTCGTGGTGCTCATCCACTGCATAACAATAGCTTCCAAGTTTTGTAAATTTTGGAAGTCTGATGGCAGCACCACTGGAAGATCATCCAGTCGCTTCACAGCCACAATCTTACAGTTGTTGCACCGCTGAACTTTTGAAGAGTGTTTTGAACAAGAGAATTTAGTGCAAACAAAGCATCAAATTCGGGTTTCTGTTTTCTGACGGGAACTTCCGGGATAGTTGTCTTTCTCAGCGAGCTGTGCATCTTTCAAGCGTACTGTCCCCTCCAATAATTCGTCAAGGTTAATTCAGTCGATAAGTATACAATCTGTTTACACGTTTTTAATCAATATTTCTATAGTTACGGTGATTCGACTTTTTCTCAAATAGTGGTTAAGTACACAATTTCATGTCTGCCTGATTGAAATACTTCATTACTCTAATCCGACCGAATAATTAAATCTAACAATCAGATTCGACGAGACACTGGTTATAATATCGAAACTTATACTAATACTAATAGTAATTATGAGGTTTCCATATGATTTTCCATATCATTTACCCAATCATGGGCATCAAGTTGTTAATAATCATAAATTAAGTATGTTATTATTTTCATTTGATTTGAGGCATGTCTTCAGAGCCTAAAGTATAGATTTATGTTAAAACTCCATAAAAATAAATTTTTACTGTACTTAGAATTTAGTTAAGTACATTCCCTAATCATCAAAGTTAAATCAAGACAAAAACTATGCGTTTGCAAGTTATTATTTAAACTGTATCCAGCAAGTTGTGACGAAATGAAAATTGAGAATTAAAACCATTCTTTTACATGTTCAACTCCCATTAGACAATGACGAAGTGGTGCTTTTGAACGACAAAACAAAGTCCGACCCATGTTTGCTCTATTAGTACTTACTGCCATCGCTCTTCCCAAAATTTGGCGCTGGAAAAAGCGCAGAAATAGACAAGGGGTCATGGAAGGTGGTGAATGGATTTCGCTTTTCTATCGCCGTGTGACAGAGAATTAAAACATTTATTGTATGCAAGCAGTAAGTAATATATAACAAATAAATTAAAATCACTTTACAAATTTTTTAGAAACAGTAAAGTTGAAGGTTACTTACTAGTAAAAAAAAAACATAGTATTTATAGTTAATCGAGTTCAGTGCGCGGTATTTTCTCGGTTTTATGGTTAAAACATTGTTTCCAAGGGAATATTGATTAAAAACATGTAAACAGATTGTGCACTTATCGACTGAATTCAGCTTGACGAATTATTGGAGGGGACAGTATTTGAACTTTCGTTTTGCTTATGACATTTTACGAGACCAAAGATAAATACTGATATTATGAATCGTAGGTCTTACGTTGAGTTGTAAAAACAAGCACGTTATAGTCAACATTGGAGAAGTTCCGGTACAAAGGCAGATCACTCAGATCAGTGGTTTTTGGAAATGTGATAAAATGTATCCTTATGGGTTTTGGAAATTCAGATTACCTAGAGCCGTTCCTGCCATCTGATATCAGTGATCACATTTTTAATAGAAAAATCAATTGGGAACATAATAGTGGAATATCTTAGATGGGATGGAACTTTTAGTCGCGTATAGAACTTTTCGTGTTCTAAAAACTGCCTCCAAGGTTGCCGAACACGCAGCCTGATAAGAGTTGTATGGGAATGAGCGGAAGTAATTTTTTTCTATAAGGTACGGATATGGTAAATACAGCAAGGAAAAGGTACGGGTACTGATATGAGCAGCAAGCAGCTGTAATTTCCACTAGTAGGCGGAGCTAAAAACAAGTTTTAAACAGTGTTTCAAATACACCTGTTTTATCCCCTGCAACACTGAATCAAAATAATCAAAAATTGTAATCATATTTACGTTAGATTGTGATTACTGATTATAGATTACTAATCTATAACTATGATTACTCCAAAATGTAATCATAATCATGATTAGTAATCGATTACTCATTTTTGACTAATCATGTAATCCATAATCTACTTACATTTTTTCTGTAATCAAACTTGCGATGTTATAAACTAAGAATAAAATTGATGTATTCATTACTTACCCTCGGATTGTAGATTAGTTGCTGACTATCGGCATATTCTTTAACATTAATATTCGAAAGATGTCAGAATTCAATTGTTCTATTGGAAGGATTAAATTTTTAATTGAACTTACTTAAGTTAATGGTTCTATATATGTTTATTTGCTTTATTTCTCCTTCTTCCCATTTTGACATCCTGGGTCGCTGTAGTTCCACCTGTAAAGAAGCAACATTATTTAACAAGTCAAGCTTCAAGCAGTTGTTAATTACGAATTCAAGTGGATATTACAGTTGTTTTAGCTTAATGTCACCTCCGAGGGAGCCAAAAATCTGTTGACAGTAGGCGAAGTTGACATAAGCCAATTTTGTCAACTGACTGATAAGTCAAATATAAACCGAAGTTCCTGGTTTTGGAGGCTCATTTTATGATACGATACCTTTTTCAATTTATTTTACAGCTTTTGAAATTATTACCTAAATTTGGAATACTCTAAAAGCAAATTACTTTCTTAAAGTCATCACCAAGCTTTTTTGCAATATGCCAGAGAAATGGCTTTGAGATATTAACTTGTCAGAAACTCCCAAACTATCGGTACTTGTTTGCAAAGCTCTTCACTTCTAATGTTGCTTATCATTAAAATTTTAAGTTTCTCAATCCTAACCATGTGCCCATCTAAAGTTGGCATACTCGCGGTTGGAATAAACCTGAGTCTTTAAAAAAAAACTTTCACGATCTAGAATCTCATTAGTATAGAATAAAACAAATAGGTTAATGAAACAGTTCCCCCAACGGTTTCAAACCGCCCACACCATTTAAACAAACACGAGTATATTCTGGACCTGAGGACCGAAAGTTTCCATTGAAGTGTGGTTATCTGCCATACATTATCTTCAAATGGGATGACAATAGTCGGAGGTTGACATTAGGCGGTGTGACACGAGGCAGAGTATTTAGTACATGAGAGCATGGAGTTTAGCCGGGGGAAGCCAACAGGTTGAGAAGAAGCGAAGTGTGACATAACTAAAACCACTGTAATCGGTAAGGGTGTTTTTACGGTTGAATCACCCATAGTGTTGGCAAAATTTAGAATCGCTTCAGAATGTCCTGAAACGGATTTCTATGTTAACAAAAAACGGAAAATTTTTTTTTGTCCCCACTATGGGTGATTTAACCGGAAATCGCTCCTGGTTTTCTGGGACCCACTGTATTACATCAAGACAAAGGTTATTAACTCACAGATAAGTTTCCATCCTCGTGTTGCAGGCAGTCACCTCTAAATATTTGTCCATTTGTTGGGCACGGGAGGATCTGCAATCCTATCAATAAACTTATTCCAACCAGCAGAATTACCAGCTTCATTTTCTCAGTTACGAACAAATCAACAATAATTATTTGAGTTCCAATATTATCAAGAAGGTCAATGACACTCGCTGAGATTAAATTTATGCAAAAAGTTAGAGATGGCGATTGAGTTTGACTTGGGATTACTTCGAAACAACCAAGGCCTTGATTGTTTTGCAGCTACAACAAACATTGTCACCTTGCAAGGTGACAATGTTTGTTGTAGCTGCGATTTTATAAGGCAGGGCCCTTGGAGACCGTTTGATTGAAAACGGCGCTTTAAAAGTGCAGCTTTCAAACAAACGGCATCCATGGACCCTGTTATAAGGTCGTGAGCAAGGTTGCTATGAGAATTATTGAATAAGCACTAAGTGATTGTTCAATAATTCTCATAGCAACCTTGGTCGTGACACTCCCATCTCTATAACATTAGCGAATTTGAGAACTTTTTCGGGAGGGTTTCTGCACTTTCGTTGTTTTACAAACGACCAGTCTTGGGAAGAACTGGGAGAATTTTGAAAGGGGTCAATGACCTTACTAAATATTCCCTTCCCTCAATTGTGGTTTTCCACTTAAGGAGTCATCTGGATTCATGCTCTAAAACAACAGAATTTCATGAGGGGAAAACCGAAACATCTTTAAATATATGCATTTTAGCGACTAAGAGTAGGTTTGATTACATGAATAATGATTACATGATTACCGAGATTATGATTACTGATTACTAATCTGTAATCTATAATCAATCATTGAAATAATCTATATAATGAACCTGATTTGATTACAAATTATAAGGCAAATAATCATAATCAAGTAATCAAAACCCTAGAAAAATTAGAATGATTACTTGATTACATATGATTTTGATAAAGAGCCAAAAAAATTGATAAATGATCTCATTTAGGAATCTCTTATCCTTTCTCATTTTAGCAGGAGCGAATCATTCAAACTCGCTTTGTACTAATGTCTGTTCGGAAAAGCAAGTCACTTTGTTTATTCAACAAATTTTTAAAATTGGTAACCCACGGATTAACTCCACCAGGGTTAAATTGAATAATTTAAAATCCGTCTATGCATGCATACGCAAATAATTATGTTAAATTAAAACTTTAAGATATTGCCTTAGCTATTGCCTTAGATATTGCCTCATTGTGACTTTTACTAACAATGTTATTGAATTATTATATTCACTTTCGCTCTTAAATTACACTGATAATTGCTTCCCATAATTTCCGAAAACTTAACGTATTATAACGCTCGAACTAACAAAAATTAAATGTTTAACAAGTACGTAACAATTGTTTTACTATCTTAATCGATCGCGGATTAATTTCGCCTCGGCATATAATTTTTCGAAAATTTTAATAAGATTGTTAAATTAAAATCGTATGTAACTCCCAGGTTGCATACTGTCCTCTCCACCAATCCGTCAGCCCGACTTCGGCCGATAACCGCTTAATTTGATTAGTTGTTTTTAACCGATTTAACCTATAGAGACGCTAATTTGACTTTTCACATAAGTATGGTAATTCTCAAAATGTAGTATCCTTCTAACTAGAATGTGTTAGAAATTTAGTGTCTAGGTTAAATGGGCTAAAAGCGTGTAAACAAGTTAGACGATTATCGCCGAAATCGGGCTGACGAATTGGTGGAGGGGACAGTGTGTACATGTGGTTACACGTAAACACTAGATTTTGTCGCGGATTAATTGGACATTAATTGGATATTTTGAAAATTCCACAAATCTTTTCAAAATAACCTTATACCAATTACCCTAAAACCTCGCGGAAAAGCCGAACACTCGTATAAGTCGCAGGTTTTGATGGGTGTTTTCATTTAGCACAAAGGCCGCACCCGCAGAAAGGCTGCACTGGTTTTTGTACTAAAACATAGTTATGATAGATGGAATGCAAAAATTAAATTCATCAATTGTACTAGAAGTCTGTTGCCATTGATGCCGATAGTACTTACAAAAAGAATTTTTTTTTATAAATTTTTTTATCAATATTGGAGTAATTCAGAGAGTGGGTTAGTAGGGCTTCCATTTCTAGTTAAATCTAAATTACAGTGGAGTCCGTTTAAAGGGATTCAGAGAATCAAGTTACATAACCAGTTTATGTTAACTGTGTTTGACTAAATTCAAAATATTTGCCATTAAAAGTCATGGGTGAAAAGACGACGAAATGGATCCTCGTTGAATTGTTTCACCATCTTTGCACACATCTTTCAGTGTAATTGTACTTAGTAAAGTACTCAGGTTGGTTTCTGAGGTTACACACAAGTAACGTCCCACCCAAGCTCTTCAGATCAACAGATATCTTTACCAATGAAATTAATATTGACATAAGCCCTAATGATTTGGAACGATTTTCTCCTAAAATAATATTTTTGTCAACTAAATGTATCAAAAGTCTACATTTGTATAAATAGACATAACTTACACATTGTTTAAAGACATATACGGTTCCAGGAAAATACCAAATTTAGTCGCGCATTAATTTGACCCGGGTAATTTGTTTTTTCAAAAATCTCAAATTAAATTTAAAATCTCAAAAATTAACAAAATTTTTAAATTACTTTGTTTACACATTTGGTTAGAGGAAAATACCAAATTTAGTTGCGGATTGATATGGCCCGGTTATTATTTTTTTCGAAAACCTCAAACAAAACTCTATAAATACACAATTTTATTTGAGATTTTCAAAAGAAAAAGTTTTCGGGCCCAAATCAATCCGCGACTAAATTTGATATTTTTTCTGGACTCTTTGTGAATTGTGGAAATGTATGAGGGAGTGGGTTCATTGACCTCAAGTTTAACGTATGCGCGTAAAGGTAGGGAAATTTAGGTAACGGGAATTACCAGTTAATCATTAAACATGATAATTAATTCTAACGAAGTTTAATTTTGTTAATACATTACGTCAAAATACCTAAACTAATGATTTCGTTAATAATATTTGGTCCCAAAACCCTTTTGGGAGTTTTTAGGTTAATTCAAAATGAATAGCCAGTGTCAGTCGGCATTCCTGAGATTATATGTCGACCAAAATGAAGCTCCAACGATCGATATTGTGGTTACTCGACCTCCGCACTCGTACCAAGGTTCTTGAATAAGAGTCGGATTGTAGGAGTGTATGCCAGCGGTTGTTGGGGTAAGGGTTCACTTTGTGTCTGTCACATAGACGAAAGTGAGAAAAGGTGATTCACCTTTGTGGCTTACTCACGAGGTGTCCGTAGGGTTTAGGGTTGTTTGGGACCTGTTGGAGAATTTTTAGTGGCGCAGAATTTTTATGCACATACGCAACAACTTTTCGTCAACTTTGATCATACAAGGCCATACTCACAACACCTCTCTTCTTTCTTCATAGTTCGTCGTGATTTTTCATAGTGTTCAATTTATATCTAGGAAAGTGGAATTAAAAGTGTAAATTGTTTTGTCTATGGTTGGATTGGTGATTGGTTTATTTATTTAATTTAGTGAAGCCATGATTTGAGTTCGGCTTTACTGAGTGAAGAGAAACGCTCCTTAAGAAACTGAAAGCTCTAGAAATTCGTATGTAATTTGCCGAAGAGAGTATTATACCAAGTTAGGACTATTAGCTATTAAGTATTCAAAAGAAGGTTGAAAACCTCACAAAAGCGAAAAAATCCTTACATGTTATATGTGTTCCAACAATTTGTAAGTGACATGTATCTATTTATGCAATTTTATTTGAGATTTTCGAAATAATAAATAAATTACCGGACCAAATTAATCCGCAATTAAATATGGTATTTTCCTGGAACTAAACATGTGTGTAAACATTGTGTAAGTGATAAAAATAAATTACCGAGGTTAAATCAATTTGCGCGACTAAATTGGCTATTTTCCTGAATAAAATAGCGCGGTTTTCGTTCAGTTTATATAATTTAGTAGTGTTTCTAGGACAATTTAGTCATTGTGGCTAGTAAACAAAGTGACTTGCTTTTACGAACAGACAGTAACACGAAATTGTTCACTCTTTATTTTTATTTATCATTTCTCTGGACAATGTCGCATAGTCGGGAAAATTTGTGGCCGGGACGGCCCAAACATATTTTGGAATTATTATTGATTCCGGATTATTTTTAATTTAAAATTTTGCTAAAATAAATTCACACGGTAGAACCTGTCAAATATTTATGTAAGAATCTAAATCGCATTAATCATAATATCAATAATTGAAAAAGACAGCATTGAATGAAGTTTGGAAATTTTAACTCTATTATTATTGAAAATAATATTTTTATTTTGTTTTCAGTGCTTTCCCATAGGTTTAAAAAAATAATTGTGTCGGTGGGTTTCTTTCGTTGTGACGTAACCCGAGACACTCGGTTCTGCTATCAAGCTGTAATAATTGGTTCGTGAGACCTATCGATCCTTCCATTCGGACATAAATACACCTACATGGGAAATCATGATTTTTTGATTGATAACCTAGGATAGGTGTTTATAGCAAAATTTAGGTTATTGTAAAAAGTTTATACAATTCCTTTTAACATTAATTTTTTATGTTGAAATAATTTGGTAAATACGTTTGTTTGCGATATAATTTACATAACTCGTAATTAAACAAATGTAACTTGAATCGAATTAGTTGTGGAATTATTATGAATATTGTTAGGGTTCTAGTCTAAATCGACCACTCACCTTTGATTGAGATGGACGAAATTCCCAGATTCCCACACTCTTGGTTTAATTTTANCACTCACCTTTGATTGAGATGGACGAAATTCCCAGATTCCCACACTCTTGGTTTAATTTTAAATAATTAAAATAGAACAAATAAAACAAGTAAAACTAAAACTCAAAAACTATTAATTTTAACTTATTTTAAATTTGTGGTTTTCCCACAAATACTTTAAACTCAAAAAAACCTGAACAGTCAGGGCTTCGCTTGCCTCTCGACTGTCAGTGTTCAACAATTAACTTTGTTTGGAATCAAAACCCTTACTCAATAAATTAAAAAATAAATAAATAAATAAAAAACAATGGGAACAACAATGATAATGAAAATAATCTTTTATTTAATAATAAAAATTATAAACTATTATTAAATTATAAAATAAACAAAACAATTACTTTAAGTTAAAAATCTAACTCAACAATGAGTTTCCCAATTCTCATTGTTGAGGATTCTGATTCCCTACTAAAGGTAAGACTAAGCTACTTATGCTTGGTCCAAATCAGAATGAGTCTCTGGACTCCAGGCTCTGGGTTTTTATACCCTTCGAGCCTTAGCGTGCCTCGTGCACAAAAACTATTATTATACTATTATAATAATAAAACAAAGGAAAAGATAATAATAAACTAATCCTAAGCTTACTAATTTTCATAATTAGTAACAAAACAAAATAAAGAAAATAATGACAAAGGTAAGTCAAAATTACATAAATTATCTCATAATAATTCATAAAAATAATAATCACACAGTTGACGTCGCATAAAAATACCTAGAACTGTAACAATATGTAAAAGTAAATAAGATGTTGAGTTTGTTGATTCAGAAGAAGGTGAGAAGTCGGAGAACAATTACCCCGAAACCAGTCATCCAAACCTGTTGGATAAGACAACCAACTACACTAGTAGCCTCATCGGTTATGTATTCATCTACGGTATACTCAGGTATTTCCGTTGTACCTGTGGATAGCAAACAAATGAAATCACAATTTCTTATTTCTCCAGAATGCTTTAATTACTGATAATCAGGGACGCTCAAACGCATAAAACGCATAATCGTTGCCAAGTATCTAAATCATGCGGGAACAACGCGTGATCATAAATCTCGTCGTAGTAGATAATTTTATGCAATAAAAAAACGCATAAAACACAATTTTTTCGGTACCCTATATTTTTTTACATGCCAAATAATTTTAACTTTAGCCAGAAATTCTTTAAAATAGAATTGATTTTGATTTTATTTAGAGGATATAGAGGAAGTTGAGTATTTATGTCACCTCAAAATTAGATTTAAAATTAATTTTATAACTTTTAGGAATAATAAGCAATGAATTCTTTCGTAAATCCGTTAGCAAAGCGAAACAGAATAGTTGATTGATTGAAGNTTAGCAAAGCGAAACAGAATAGTTGATTGATTGAAGAGTCTATGTAAAAAACTCTGATGTAACTTGAAAAATTCATTTGATGATCCATATGTACTAAGGTGAAACAATTCTTAAACAAGCTGAATCTTTTTAAACATATCGTTCTTTCAATGAATTATTTTTCAACGAAGAACTAATAGATTAAAGAAAACTCAAGTTCAATATGTTCCGAAAGGCGAAAATACGGCCTACGAAAATACGGCCTGGAATATACAGCCGGGAAAACGCGGCCTGGAAAATACAGCCTATAGAACATAACGCCTTAGAATATACTGCCTTAACAAAATACGCTTAATTGAAAATACTTTTTATTATTTATTTTAGATTTTCTTTTAATTTTTTTATAGTCTTCTTTTACGTCTCATAGTCATAATCCGTAGGTCCCTTAGGTTGGGTTAGGTTAATCCTATGCGAACAGGAATTCCTAACAGAACGGTAATATCTTCAAACAATAAATCAATGTTAAATTCTGCTTATTTGTAGAATAGTAGAATTAGTAGAAATGTAGGTAAGCAGGATACGAGTATTTAAGCTTTTATTTAGATTTTATTTTAGGTTTTCTTTTAGATTTTCTTCAGAATTTTAGGTTTCCTTTTAGATTTTCTTTAGGTTTAGGTTAATATCGTTAGGTTTTTGTTTAGGATTTTTCTTTGTTAGGTTTTAAATGTGGCAAGCGTCGGGATGAACTTTAAGCTTTTCTACAATTATCTTTATATAGTATTTTTAAAAGTCAGTATTTTTATATGCCGTATTTTGTATAGGTCGTATTTTCCAGGTCATTAATTGACCGCCGTATTTTCTGAAGACGTATTTTCATAGAACCAATCTGTTTCTGGCAATGAATAGAGGAATTGACTGACGTTGCTACAAAACGCATAAAACGCATAATTTTTGACCCATGACGGCATAATCCTGCAGCAATATTTTGCATAATCGGAGCATCCCAGCTGATAATGAATGATGCGAGTGAGATAAAATACCTCCAGTAAATAATGATAGATTTCCCTTGAACACGTAGTGAATCCGAAAAGTCGAACTTGCCTTTTTCACCAGCAACAAGTCCTTCTATTTTCTCGAATGTTGGACATGCTTCCTTGGAATCTACACAAAATAAAAAAGTGCGATTGAACCGGAAGTCAATGTTAATATAATCGTAATATACTCTCTGCTCATGGATTTACCTCTGAGAATAAGAGCTTGAATGATGGAAAAACTAGAACAAAGATTTGCCACTTATTATGGCCCAATTCCCGTAATTGTATAGAGCGCCTGATAGTATTAAGAGTCAGAGTTCTTTCAGACTATAAAAAATTTAACGGGACGAAAAACTTCTCGAATGATAGAAAAATTGTGATAGAATTAACTGCTTTGTCAATTCCTAACCGGAAGTGAATTAGAAAATTCAAAGGTTTAATTAGAAGTACAATGTCAGGTTCAAGAAAAGAATTCATTGATTGGATGGTTGCCTGCGGCGTCCTGGACCTCGACCTGGTGTTGGATAGCTCGGGTTAGTATTACATATTCGATCAATTTTAACTGTATTACACGTGTTTTTTAGTAATTTATTAAATTTGTTTCTATCGTTTTTTCTCACACTTCTTTTCAAAAACTATCAAGTTCCTAAGGAGTAGGCAGAAAAGCGAATCATGTTCTAGTTTTCACTATCAGCATCAGTCCGATGTCCTCTATCGCCTTATGAATAAAGTTTACGTTGTAATGACCGTAAATTAATTCTAACTTTTCACAATTACCACACTTTTGTTGGTAACTGTAGTATTGCGAATGCAAATGAATCACTCCACGTGTTCAAACAGAGGAATTAACTGAATAAAAACAATGCAACGATAGAGAATCGTATTATGAATAAGTTTTGTTAAAATAATTATGTAGAAAAATCCTTTAGTCCCCTATAGTTTTTGAGTCAAAACTCGGAAAAGTGAAATAAAAAATTCACAATTAGCTAACATGATCCTTTTAAAGTGAATTAATTATGATTACATAACTTTGAATGTTTAGGTTTACATTTTGTTAAATCTATTGATTTTAGTTGAAAAAGCTTTAAATTTAAATAATGATTGAAATGCAGGTTTTGGTGCATGGGGTTAATTACATTAACATGGGTTGTATATAATTAAATTATACTGTTATGTTATGTTACAATTATAATTCTTGAAATAAATCTGTCATTTCAAAAAAATTAGTCAGAAATCTTGAGGCAGCACGCCACTGAAAATTTCTTAGCTGCGAGTTTGTTGAAAGAGATGGAGAAGAGGAAGTGAAAGTGAATGGACACTTAACAAAAATTCTGGTTGGATTTAACCAAAGGGGACGCAAAATATTCCCAATAGATCTCCCCATAAGGATTTTGACTTAGAAAAACTTTTTGAATTATTAGAAAAAAAGTTGGTCACTGAATCATTCTAACCAACATTTGTAGTGGTCAATTGGTCGCTCAAGAGGCATGCATAACACAGATTACGAAATTTTTCTGTTTTTTATTTTGCGTCCACTTTGCTTAAATCCAACCAAAATTCTGTCCCAGTGTGCTCTGAGCCGATAGTTTTTTCAACCAATCATAGACCTCCAAAATGAGTTGTATACAATTACGGGAATTAGACTTATTACTATATTTACAACTATGAAGTTAGGAAATTGATGTTAAACTTACGTTCAGGATCTTTATTCGCTTTGATGCTATCAATCAATAAGATAGCATCCGGTTCTTTGTTGCTATCAATTGTTAGCATATGGTTGAACAGAGTTTCCGCGCAACTCACAGACCAACCTGTTCTTCTCTTTGCGTCGATAACTCCCTGAGTGGTCTTCACTTTTAACGCAGGGTTATTTTTTAATTCCTTCAGCTCAANGCTCTTTGCGTCGATAACTCCCTGAGTGGTCTTCACTTTTAACGCAGGGTTATTTTTTAATTCCTTCAGCTCAAGCAGACTCCACTGGGCACTTTTACACAACTATTGAGTATGAAAGAATTTATCAAGAAAGAGTTACTTTTGAGTCTTCGGAAAGTTACCTCGCGGGTTAGACGAATGTCACTCAACCCATCTAANATCAAGAAAGAGTTACTTTTGAGTCTTCGGAAAGTTACCTCGCGGGTTAGACGAATGTCACTCAACCCATCTAAAGGTACATTTATAGTCTACGGAAACTGGAACCGTTACGGAAAGTTAGGCTTTCCGTAAAAGTTTCCGTTCAGTGTGGTGCATTTATAGTTCACGGATATAACTCCGTACCGTTTTCTCTCCACCACGGAACGGAAAAAAAGGCTTACGGAAAAATAGAACTGAGTTCTATTATTCCGTGTGACGATCCGTCAAATCTCATTTTGACAGTAAACATTCATACAAGAGTTTGGCGGGAATACTTCAATTTTAAATTTTACAATAATCACGTGACTTTTTTTCGAAATGAGAGTATAAATTAATCCACGTTTTTGAATCCGTTTAATTTCCGTAGACTCCATCCTGAAATCAATCCGTGAAATTTTCCGGCAGCTTTACCGGGACGGATCGCATTTCCGTAGACTATAAATGTACCTTAAGAAACAAATTATTAGTACAGTAGTTGACGGGNTCCGGGACGGATCGCATTTCCGTAGACTATAAATGTACCTTAAGAAACAAATTATTAGTACAGTAGTTGACGGGTATAAGACATACAGGCTGAACCGTAATACGGTTACGCTATTTGAAATTGAATAAATTTTGACTGGATTGGCGGATCTTTGTAATCCATGTGTTGCTTTGCGGTTAAGCATTAAATTGAATATCGGAATATCCTATTTTTTCTAGCTTACTGGTTAATGGTTACTAAGTTCAAATTGAAGTTAACGAAACGCAACATTTTCAAAAAATCAATACGTATTCCAGGGTAAAATGGTTTAAATCAAACTGATTTAAATCAATTGATTTTTTTAACCAATGTTTTAAATCGAAGTAGTAAAACCATCGTACTCGCTCTTTTATTACAGGGAAAAAAATAAGAAAACATATTTGGTAGCTAATGGGACTAGGCTAAAAACGTTTCGGAGAATTGAACCTTCAAGCTCTAAAGAAATAACCACGCGCTTATTGACTATTTTGTACTCCAAGGGCCGCAAAAACTAAGCACACTTGAAACATAAACTTTGAGTAACTACAGTACTGGTCATAATTATGAACATGATGGAAGTTACTTTTGGCCCGTGCAGTTTGCTGGAGAAAGTAACTCGTCTATAATTATGTCCAACGTATCTCGTTAAGTAAATTTTTCTCGAGTTAAATGATGTTATTTTATGAAAGAACATGGAAAAGTAAGAAAACATATGTAAAAAATTAGGTCAAAAGTCTGTATTAAATGAACATGAACTCTTCGCAGCGGATGGATTGGGCATTTTTTTAAGTTGTGATTTAAATCACGATTTTTTTGAATAGACCTTTTTCACAATTACTGCCGCCCTTGTTTCCCGGGCTTGAACTACACTTTACCATGAGGGGGAAACTAACGCGTTTTGTGATACTGTTTATTATGAAATGTCTATAAGAAAAATTGAATGGATCCAATTAAATTATCGAAGTTGAATATTATTCTGTTAGCAACATTGACTGATCGTTTTCAAAAACACATTAAATATTATATCAGTCTATAAATAAAACAAATTCCTAAATTAATTTAAGACACATAAGTGAAGCAACTTTAATTTAGCTGAGAAATCCAATAAGATCTATTATCCAAGGCTTCTATTTGACCTTTGAAGGGAACAACTTAGTAGTTAATACACTATTTTCCGTATTCTATCGAATGCAGGGTCAGATGGCTCTTTGTAATGTTGGATCAGCATACTCTCGAACCAAATAGCATTGAGCCCTCAAAGTTCTCGCCGCGAGATTTTTTGTTTTTTCTTTCGAGATGTGCGCGTCTCCTCATTCAAACTTTTAGGTGGTGAAGTTAAAGTTTAATTCTTAATTCAGATAAGTCTTAGTTTTTATTTACATTTACCTTGCCACCAAAAATTCAAAAAGACATAGTGTTAAAGGTAAAACCATTTCTAATTAAATTGAAGGAGAGTGTACGGAATTGGGTGGGAGACATCTGATACCAAGAAATTTCTAGAAAAAATTGGAATTAAAAATGTGATTCAGGCAACTGCTATAGCATGTCAACGNTTTTGAAGAGGAATGAAAATTTTTGGATTGCGTTACTCCCTCGTTTGGCTGCCATTTGGTTTAAAAATTTCCTACACCATTTTGTGAACACGTTGTGTGAGTAGCTATATCTTTAAATCTTTACTATTTGCTAAATAATAAGTGTTTGGTTAGCTTGCTAATGTTGTTTTGTATTGAAGATTGTAAAATTAATTTCACAGATAAAAAAGTTTGAATATAATTTTTGCAAAAATTGAATGTTTATTACAAATTTTCTTGATTATTTTATTTATTCTTTATATACCAATCTATAAATAATATATATCATCATTTTCTATTCATTAAATTATCTTTATTTTTAGTACTTAGTAAACAGTCTTCATCAATTTAAAGTTTTTGATAATAATTTTTACTTGTATTGTTTATTTTAAGTTGATAAATGTAAACGTGGTGGAAGTTCTACGTTAAGAGAGTTTTCTCGCCTCATTATTGACTTTTGTCAAAACTTTAAACCAGAATTTCTACTAAAAACTTCTAATTAATGAGCAAGTTTTTGTAGGTCGTTAACATCTATGATTTATTGTTAATCGATTTTACGTATATTTCATATATAAGAAATTATTTAGTTTGTTAACGACCGCTATAACTTAACGTTATTAGCATGGGAGTTTGTGTTCGGTTTTGAAAGTTTTATATAGGTTCAAGTTAAAATCCACCAGATGGCTGTCTTTGTGAAAAAGGTCAATTATATCATGATTTTTTTTCTTCTTTAAATCAAAATAATCGAATAAATCGAGTTTTTTACAAAAATTAAATAAATCAAGAACCCTGACGTGTTCATAATTTGGCTACAGCATTCAGTTGTTCCACTCAAGACTCAACCAATTTTTTTTAATATTGTCTAACTGTCAAATTAATTGTTGGAAATCCCGTCCTACAATAAGATGATCCATATGTTGTAACAATAATTACACGGAAATCAGTCCCGGTGCTAATAGCTTCGCCTTAATACTTATCATTTCTGTGCTTCAGACTAATTGACACATGTGATACGGTAAGATGGTGACTTGGAGGATGATGGAGGACTGCAGGTTCCTAAATTCCTGAGGGATGAACCTCCAATGGTGATCCCTGACTCTGACCTCTGACTTTTCCGTTAATTAATTTAGATTAAAATAATTTTTCAAAAACTTTCCAGGATGGCAGAAGTCCCATATAACACAGGACCCATTACTCTGTTCTCCAAAACACAACTGAGTTAAAAACAACAAAAACACAACTTTTGTATTGGGGTTCAGCCCCACTAACTACTACTACTATTATTATTGTTATTGGTCTTATGGCTCTAATCTATGGGGAGGGTATAATTAAAATGAAAAGGAAGAAGATGCTTGAAAAGTCAACTGAGTTCCCTCACGGGATCCAGTTGACTTTTTAATTTTAGATTTGGGTCTAACATGGGGTTCTCCGACACATTACCGTCCCCAAAACACATCCTCCTCCCGATGGAGGTGAAGATGGTGTTGGGTTAACATACAGTCCGTATGTTGGTGATGCAGGAAGGCGGAGCCAATCTTCACAAAAAACAAAGATTAATTGAATACTTATTAATTATAATAAGAAAAGAAAAAATATATATAATATAATTTCATTTTTGGCGCTTGTTTTGGGCCATCTTGCGGAAGCAGTCGGGGAATCCGATGCGGGCTTCGGGCTTGTTGGCAAGCATCCGTTTCCGTGCTCCTGGAACCTGTTTTTGCTGGGGGGGACCAAAACCAGCATCTACTTGATCCTCGTTTGTGGAAGTTCTCCAAATCCCAGCAGATGAAACAAGGATGTTTTTGAAGGGCTGGTTGGGGACCGACTGCAACAGAGTATGGTGGAAGTGGTTGACGATGTTGCAAGAGCAGGAACGAATAAGTTGTTAGTGAAGTTGGTCTCGTAATTTTCGAAAACTTCAACTTCTTGGAGTCGTGTACGCACTTGAGGAGGTTCTACTTCGTGCTCCTCGAGGTCGCTTAGACCTTGGAGTTCATCTTGGACTGGATCTTGGTTGTCGTTCGGTCCTAAGAAGTCTTGCTTGAAGTCGACTCTGAAAAAAATTTCCAGCAGGTATTTCTTTGAAAATGGTCGTAAGCGGCACAATTCTAACAAGTGATCGTCCGTAAATATTTTAAATGGTGATGTCTTCATATTTGGCCAAATCTTCCCTAAACCTAAAAAGACGTCGGAATAACTCTGGGAAATGGTTGGAAAACTTGACTTGTTTCAATAAGTCGTCTGATGTAGATTGGTTTAATTTGATGAGTTGGAGTGAAAGTAATCTTGAGTGTTGCTGGATTGCTTTCCACTGTTGAGTGAGGAGGGAACTTTCACCATATGATTTTGGCCCAAAGTTAAGACGCTTATGTTTAAGCCACATCCTCAAGACCAGATTGGGGTCACTCCGTGCGTATTCGACCAACGGTTGGCCAATTTTGAGAGGTCGAGCACGAAAATCTGTCACTTGGGCCGTCTCATCGATTTTTGATGAGGGGAAGTAGTGCTTGAGAGCAGCACAGAAGTCTCTTTGGGTTCTCTTCAGAAATAAAAAACGTCTCATAGATCTGCTTCATGTCGATGAGAGATGTACAGAAAATCCTATGATAAAGTTGAAAAAGTGAGATTTCCAATTGTCGTCAAACACTATCTTCAAAATTCGATCGTTTTGAAGAACTTGATTCAATTTGAATAGGTCTTGAGGACGAAATGGGTCAATAATGTAGTCAGTGTGGAGGGTGGAGAATGGTATAAGGCAGATGTAAGGCCTGTTCCATAACGTCTGGTGGTATGATCTGGATGTCTGTATCGAATCCAATCTCCGTATACTTGAGAAGATCTTGGATTATGTCCTCAAGTAACTCTCCATCTTCGACAATGACAAGTTTGGTGATGGTTCTGTCATCTACTGGTTCTATCGTAGATGGGATGAGCTTTGCTTGTGAAAGATACCATTTTGAAATAACATGGTGCTCGGGGTTGAGATAAAATTGGTTTCATTTTGAGTACGAGTTTCATTCGAAAATTGATGAATGGATTCATTAAACCAATCTTGATCGGGGTCAACCTTTGCTACACCAAATTTCGTCTGCTAAGAGGCATTTTGATTTGAAATCCGCTGATTTGCGGCTCTTCCACGTTGCTCCTTTGTCCATCAGAAATGCCATTACTATAAGAAACAGTAATAAAACTTTGAATTATGCACGTTTTTCACAAAATTGACTCTAGGATTAAGGAGATTGTTTGTAAAGGAGTGACTTGGGGTAGGTCGTTCTGCGCCACTTGAGACCGAACTCTTACGAGTGGTGGAGCGAGCCTAATTGGATTGTATCATGCCAAGGTACGATAATTAACTCGCGTGTTCGAATGAAGCCTCCTCGTGAGTTGAGTTACGATTGGGTTTAAGTTATTTATATTTGCTGGTGTAAATGTTTAGTTGGTTTGTATTTATATATGGGCGACTGTGGAAGGGTCTTAATTGGTTAACATGACGGTTGCCAATGTATTTCCGAGTAGGGAGTACGAGTATTTTAAACGACACTGGACTTATATTTTCTCCTAACTTGTATGGACCTATATAACGAAGGTTTAACTTAGACATAATTCGTTCTTCTTGGGCCGATAAAGTATGATTTTGAATCAAAACTATGTCTCCACATTTGAAATTATGTTGGCTATGGGAGAGATCATAATATTTCTTATTTTCAGACTGAGCTTGTATTATATTATTTCTGCCGAACTCTGCAACCGTTTTTAATTTTTCTGGAAGTAAAGTGAAATTTTGATAGTCTATATATGTAAGATCACTAAAAAAACTTGTAAATTCTGATCAAATGGAAGAGGAATTTCTCGTCCTAAATTAAGGATGGAAGGAGTGACTTGAGTAACACAGTTTATGGAAATTCTAGGGGCTAATGCAAAATGATGCAAATGTTCGTCCCAATTGTGGTGATTATCATTTACAACGCTTGAATCATCTTTTTAATGTTATTATTAGCCCGGTCTGTTTGATTTGCTTGAGGATGGTAAGCACTTATGAAAATTTGCTGGATTTTCCAATCTTTGCACAAAGTTTTCATTTAATTTGAGGTAAATTGACTACCATTATCACTCAAATTTTATTTGGAGTTCCGAATCTGCAGAAAATCTGATTTTCAGTAATATCTTTAATTTTCTTAGCAGTTGCGGCTCTTATAGGGAACATTTCTACCCATTGTAACAGTTCGTCCATTACTACCAATAAATGTGTATTTTGTCTTTCGTCGGAGCTAGCAGGAAAGGGACCCATTAAATCTACATGCATGTTCTCAAACACTTTCGAAGGTGGAGATACATTTTGTAACAGACCGTAAGGTAACTGATTACTTGGATTCACTTTTTGGCAAGTGGTACAAGTATGGACAAATTGTCTAACTTTTTTGTTCATATTTGGCCAATAAGACCTGGATTTTAACCTTTCGAGTGTTTTGCTTATGCTAAATGTCCAGATCCTGGAAGATTATAGAAAAGTTTTAGAATTTCACTTCTCATTAACTGAGGTATAACCGGTACTGAACAGACATGCGGAAATCAATACGCCAGGTCTAGTTTGCGAGGTCCGGGGTTTTAAAAATCAGACCTCGTTTGCGAGGTCTGGTCTGGATAATTAACTACCAACCGTCTTTTATTATGTAGACGAGCTCTCCTACGCAACTGCAAAAAATATAGCAAAACTGCGATTTTGACTTTTGTGTCGTATATACTCGAACAGTTGGGCTCAGTCGGAAAATATCCCTTCCAGTATCTCCGAAGTCGGGAAAAATCAGGTATAACGAATTTGGGATATTTATGATACATATCAATCAATTCGATATAATGCTAGCTATCCGATATATTTGATATTTATTATTATTTGTTGCAAAATTGCCATATATGTTAATACACATTTTTACCATATTAAAAAATTTTCACATTCATCTTTATTTGTAGTTTGGAATAGTTGGAAAAGTTTGCTTTTGATGTTTATTTAGTATTTTTGTGCAAGCTTGAATCTAATCTTTTGTTACTATAATATATTAAATTTACAAAATATTTTTTGTTGTATCAAATTTTTTAATTGTATTTCATATTTGTCTACGGTTTTTGCATCGAATATATCGATTTTTCGTAATTATTATTCCATTTTGCACATTTTGTGGAATAAATTGGACGAGTCACTTGAGCTGAGCGCAAGCCAGTGGAACTACGATTTAGCTCTGGTCAGTTCAAGTACTCGTCACGTTGCTCCGCCTTTACAAGACCTTACAAAGTTAAAGTCGCAGTTTTTCTTAATTTTTCTGTTGTGCAGAAGTGCTTGTCTACAAAATAAAAGACGGTCGGTACATAAATACATTGAGTTTTTTGGTCGGAAACGCACGTACCTGATTTACTTTACCCCCACCCATCCCAATCATCATGCATGGGCGTATGAATTTGCGTTGTTTTATTTAGTGTATAGTAGTGTTCTCCATGACTCCCAGTTTGGCCGGAGTCAGAGTCATTGACTCTGAGAGTCATGACTCTGACTCTCTAAATGTTGAGAGTCGACTCTCGGAGTCATGACTCTGACTCCTTGAATTTTGGGAGTCGACTCTGAGTCAGAGTCAGAGTCATGACCACAGGGCGGATATATACTTCCTAAAAAACAGCGTTTTACTTATTTAAATACTTGCCAAAAAGCGACGAAATAATGATAAAAAAGTATAATATAATTAACAATACTTTGTTATTTTTTGTAAGTATTTAAATTTTTTTTTGATTAATTCACTTAATTGAAGCCTAAAAACCCGCTTGTATGCTAATTTGGAGCATAAAAATCAAATTGTTTGATTTATTGGTTAAGGAATGATTAATTTAAACACTTTATCGCGGCTCCAATACATAAGTCCGATGATAAATACAGTTTAAGAATATTTTCATTAAATTTTTTTGAAAAAAAAAAGTTGGTTTCTCCAGAAAGTATACCATTATTTGGCGCTCGTGTCAACCGACGTAAAAGCATGTTTTTAATATAACTTGGACCGCGAAAAAGCGTTTGTTGAAACTGAAGGTTCCGCTTAAATCTTTGGGTCCCGACTGCACAATTTAGTTCAATTTTTTTCGGTCCCTCGGAATTCGCCTTATCGAAAATTTAATGGACACATAATTTAATGTTAAATATACTTCTTTGAACAAAACTGTGAACTTTTACGTTCTGCAGTTTATTATTTTGATTCATCAGCAAATTTAGAACGAATATTATGAAAATTATCCTCGAAAAACGATTAATACATCAAATTACTTGACAAAGTACTTTTTAATTACTTAATATTCAAAATTACTTTCAAAAGTACTTCCTAATGCCTAAAAACGAAAAATACTTAAAATACTCTTTTATAAGGGCATTCCATTCATCCTCAAATTACATGAATTGGAAAGATACGAAGTTACAGAGGTGTAGGTGCAATACCCAAAAAGAAGTAGATAAGTAAGTATCCGCCCTCTGATCATGACTCTCGACTCCGGAGTTACATAATGCAAAAATGGAAAATCGGGCCTGAAATTGAATTTTTTTTTATACATTTAGTTTCCTTGTTTCTAAGTTTGTTAATTTTCTAACTTTCCTTGACAACAAGAAACTAAAAAAGCCACTTTCATCAGGTTAAATAAACAATTCGTAACTTTTTTTAAATATTTCTTTGTAAAAATAACTATCGAAATAATATTTGCATGTAAATTTTGTTAAAAAATAGTCCCATATGCCCATGTGCGCATGTTTCAAAAGAGTCATGACTCCCAAGTCTGGGAGTCGACTCCCAGAGTCATGACTCCGACTCGCAAAACTCTTGAAGTCAGAGTCATCAAATGACTCCCGACTCCCAAAAACCCTGGGAGTCAGAGTCATGAGAGTCAGAGTCAGAGTCAGTCATGACTCCGGAGTCAGAGTCATGGAGAACACTAGTGTATGGCATATTTAATTTAAAATACCACTTACAATGAATGTTATGATGATAACTAATAGGTCATTTGTTGAAAATGCCCTCCATTCATCATTAAACAATGATTAAATGAAAGAAATTTATCCTTCCGGAATTTTCCGATAACCTCAAAACAAAAACAGAACCCTACCAATTTGCACACTAATGCTATGGGCATTCTCGAGGATAATTCCATACTCCAAAATGTCAACAAGTTAGCAATAATTTTAAAGTTTTCATTTGGATTTTAACTAGGGATGCCCCGAATATCCGAAATTTCGAATATTCGAAACTATTCGGACACTTTTACGAATATTAGTATTCGTAATATTTTAAAAATGATATTCGCAAACTACATTTTCGAATATTTTTAAAATTAGTAAGGAAATTTGGACTGTGCCTCATCTTTAGTTGTCTAAATAATCAAATTAAAATTCATTAGTTGTGCAAGATACTTCCAAAAGCCTAGATCTTTCACTTTTACTCAAAAGTTACGATTGAGAAATGTTAACAATTCGCCATGCTCAGGAAAAGTCTGGAACGGTTATCTTCGTATATAAACCCTTCTTCAGAGAATAATCGTTCGCCGAAAACTGTGTTGGCAGGAACTGATAAATACTTCCGCACTAATAGAATCATGTTTGGAAAGGCCGAGTGGTTGTGTTTCCACTATGAAAATCGACTCTTACCTGTGTACATTTCGTATAACAGTATAAGACCTGATTTCATTTGTGAAGATTACTTGTTGGAATGAAGTGACTTGTTCAATCGTCGTGATATTTTGCGCTTAATGTTTTCTTCAAATTCCTGCGAAATTTTTTCAAAATGAATTATGAGTCTAGTTGATGTCAAGAGGATTTTGGATATTACTTGTAGACGGATTTTCTGCAGTCGGAATTTTGAGATGCTTCTTATAGTTTTCAGACATTTCTGCCACCAAATCTTTATGGGCTTCTACTTCGATAAAAGACAACTTGTAACGCGGACCAAAGAATGTGGCGCATGTGTAGTTTAAATTTTTGAACAAATTTTTAAACCTATTACGCTAACTTGAAAGTTTTTTCAGATTTCCTACTCCGAAATGCTTAGGGTGATCCTTTTCCAAATAATTTGTGAGAGTCATAAGGCATGGAAGTACT
The DNA here is from genome assembly GCA_002738285.1 of Holacanthella duospinosa. Classification (NCBI taxonomy): domain Eukaryota; kingdom Metazoa; phylum Arthropoda; class Collembola; order Poduromorpha; family Neanuridae; genus Holacanthella; species Holacanthella duospinosa. The sequence goes on along the minus strand of NIPM01000123.1, from coordinate 563,411 downwards.
TCTGAAATTATTGATTCTGACTCACTGATTATTTTTGTTATTTCTTCAAAAGGTTGAAAAAGAGAAAGTACTCCTTCCAGTAAATACCACTGATTTTGGGTCAAATTCACAATCCTTTGCCTCTTCCGCTGATAAATATGTGATGGCAGCTTTATGTTTCAAAAGACGATTTAGCATGTAATAGCACGAGTTCCAACGTGTAGGGATATCTTACACAAGCTTCTGAACTTTCAAATTAAATTCTTTCTGTAAAGCTCAAAGTATATTCGCTTTTGAGGGGACTATTTGAACAAGCTATTCAAAACGAGTCGAAAGACACCCAACGCGCATGTGCTTTCGAATATTCGGCGAATATTCGTCCGAACTATTCGTATTCGGTTTCATTTAGAATACGAATATTCATATTCGAAATTTTTACGAATATCACTATTCAGGGCATTCCTAATTTTAACATTTACTAACGACACCAAACCAAAATTCTGATGACTATATTTGGGATGGGTGGGGGTAATGCAAATCAGGTGTTTGCGTTTACGACCAATAAACTCACACTGTACATACTCTCCTGACCATGGCCAACGAATGGGGAAATAAGAATTAGATAGGTTTATCTACATTAAAATTTCCGCATTCATATATTTGTACTGCAAACAAATTTTTCACTAGATATAATGAGATTTTGACGAGCGAGGTCTGAGAATATTTTCATTCCGCACGTATGATACTGGAACCAACTTCAATTTTAAGCGTACGCATTCCGTGTTGATGGATGTATCGGAAAGTGTGTGCACTACACCTGTATCCAGACATTTTTGACATAAACATCCTCGGAGACACAATGCTCACTTTGGAATTGAGGCGTCTGAGAGCTTGTTTGTCGTATTTGCTCTCAAATGGTTGTCTTTCTCAATAGAACCTCATTTTGAAAAATATAGTCCTTCGATTCATGACTCGTTGAACTATTTCTCAAAACAGTAATATGTGACAGTTTACTATCCTGACGTTGTTGCAAAGAAATATCCGTGAGTGACGGAGTCGTGAAAGTAAGGGCGGCGACTGGGGCATATTGAATATCGATATCGTTGTCAATGTCCGTATCGTCCGTTTGGACTGCAGTTGGGGCTCGTAATAACGCGTCTGCTACCACATTCTCTGTTCCAGGACAGAAATTGGTATGGGCATTCCAGGAATATATTTGTTAGGCCCATATATTAAATTTCTCTTTCACACTCTTCATTTTCTTTAAACAGCTAGCTGCTCGGTTGTCAGTTTGGATTGTGAATTCATGGTGATCTTCATGAATTCAGCAAACTTCTTGTATCCGAAAATTATGGCGTAAATTTCTTTTTCGTATATGTGAGCTGGCCTCTCAGATTCTCTGAGGGTTTCGCTAGTCAACATAATGGGACTTTCTATTCCATTAATTATTTGGCATTAAACTGCACCAAGTCCGTAATCACTAGCATCGCATTTCGTAAGAATCGGTTTGGAATAATTTATACTTTTAAAACTACGTTGTCTAGGATGTCAGCTTTTAACTGATGAAACAAATTTTCCTGATCTTTTGTCCACTCAAATTTATTCTCCTTACGGAGTAATTAAAAAAGTGGCTCCATCTTAGAAGCGTAGTGTTGTATAAAAGTGGCGTACCACTGACACATGCCGTTGAATCTCATACTTCCTTTTTTGTCTAAAGACCTAGGAAGTTCAACTGTGGCTTTGATGTTATCCAGATCTTTTTTCAATCCTTCCTGAGTAGCAATGACCTAAGAATTTCACCTTGCGCTTAGCGAAGGATGATTTTATGGTATTAATTGAGAGATTTGCCGTTTTGAGTGGATCCATCACAATCTCGAGATGAGAAGTGTTCCTCAAAAGTTTGAGAAAAAATGATGGTATCGTCCATATATACTCAAATAAAAGAAAGCTTTGGAAAACTGTATTCATAAGATATTGGAATGTTTTTGGGGTATTTTTCAACCCAAATGGCATGACGAGCATTTCGTAATGTCCCTGTTGTTATAAAAGTGGATTTTCCAATGTTGCTTGGGTGGAGTAGAATTTGCCAAAACCTGACTGTAAATCTATCACTGAGTACCAGTATCCATATGGGATATACCTTAGGATGTTATAAGTGCTACCCAATGGAGCTGAATTAGAAATAGTCTGTTCGTTTAACTTTATATAGTTGACGCTCATTTTGAATTTCCTTTTTTCTTTTCATCTATTACGACTGGAGCGTCGAATAGAAATGGTGAAGGTCTACACATTCCATTCTTAAGTAACTTTTGTACTTGATGATTAATTTCTGCGTTTATTTTTGAAGAACAACGGTATGATTTACAAAGTGGGTTACCTTCGGCTTCAATTTCATGCATTGTGATGGTCGTTCTGCCGAACTTCCCATCATTTCTACCGGCAGTTGGAAATTTGTCTAATATTTCTTTAACTTTAATTTGAATTGGATCATACATAAAGAGTTTCTTTAGGTATTTCATTGTCAATGAAATCACATGAGTCAATGCATGGTTCTGGAGAACTGCGTGCAATAACATCATGGACTGTCGATGACAACATAATAGGATTGTATTTAGTAGAAGTCGGTAAACTGAATTTAATTTTAGGTTCATTTCTTAACCAATACTGATAACCATGTAGGTCTGTGACAATGCCTTGGCTGTAGTAGATATCTGAGCCAATGACACACGGGAATGGTAAATGATTTATGCTAAGAAATTCATGGTCGAATATTCTATTCGACATTTCTATTGTCAATAGAGCCTTTCCAATAGGACTTGTATTAATATTATCGATCGCGGCTAACACAATTGTGTCGATAGGTCGAACTATTACATTTAGTTTTTGAACTAAACTTTTTCCTATGAGAAAATTGCAACCTGAATCGAGTAATGAGGAGCACTTTTGATGTAGTTTAATTGAAATTATTGGAACCCCGAAATATTTTATTTTTGGGAAGTAACTGGGAGGGGTCAGTCCCGATTTCTCCCTTCTTCGCTTAAATCCGATTCATAACCTTCAGCTACATGAAAATTTTGGTCACTTATTTTGACTTTCTTCACTTGTCTCTGTACGGTTTCACTATTATAAGGAACAGGCATCGCTAACACAGATCGGGTTGCATAGTGATTTGCAGAAACATATACAGAGAAAGCCAACGAAACCGCAACAACCCAAAAAAAATGGAAAATCAAAAATAATTAACCTGCGGAACTGCCGACATTTTAATTTCAAATAAGAACTGAAAAATCATAGCAAATGTTCAAAATCGCGACTTTCTTCAGCAAAACAATAACCTAATCGATCATAAAATGCCTTTTGAGTATTTTCAAACATTTGGGGTGTGATTTGTTTGCAAGCAAGAACGATTGACTCCATCAGTTAAATAAGGTTGGCTAGTTGAGTTTGGAAAACTTGGTGTTTTACATAACCCCAAAAAAAGAAATCTAATCGGGTAAGGTCAGGAGATCTCGCTGGCCATTCAATTGGCCCCCCACGTCCAACCCAACGCCCAGGATAACATGCATCCAGATACTGCCGAACTCCTACTGACCAGTGCGCAGGTGCCCCATCGTGTAGATAATAAATTTCATTATCGCTGGCTAACTCATCGACTGCTAGCCCAATCTGCAATGCCAACTAAAATCCTTATTATTGTCAAAAGTTAACTCGAAGATTATAACCTCATTTTCCAACATTTCCAGATAGTTTACACCGCTAATATTTCTATAAAAGAAAAATGGGCCGACACAATGTCCATTGAGAATACCACCCCAGACATTCACTATAGGAGAACCCTGGGTTTTAATGACTCTAATCCAACTTGGATTTGTTATAGCCCAATATCTCATGTTCTGATGATTAAATCTTCCGTTCAAGAAAAATGTCTCTTCATCCGTAAAACAAATCCGAGACAGGATAGTTGGGTCTACACTTGACATTTCCATTATTCTTTGACTAAAATACATCCGAGCAACATAATCTTTATCCTTCAGAACTTGTAAAAAGGTTATTTTGAAAGGATGAAACTTTTCCTTGTGAAGGATGCGTCCGACGGATCGCACTCATTCCAGAATCAGCTGCTAATTTCCTTAAACAAGTTTCTCCGTTCAATGTAACGGCAGCTACAATGGCGGCAGAATTTAAGTCGTTCGAAACGGGTTTGAAACCTGGACGTTTCCGATTTCTGACTTCCGTTATTCTGGTGCCTTCTTACTGCTCGCAAAATGGTGTGGTCAGGAAGATTCTGGAATTGTGGACTTGCCACTCCGAAAACCGATGCGGCTTTTCTAGCACAATTGCCGTGTTGGTAGTAGTAAAACTGAACGAATTGTCCCCTTTCGTTACAAGACTTAAAAAGTTGAATCACACGATATAATTTACAATAAATATTTAAAATAGGGAATTCAAAACTGAATGTCGGCATTTTGTTTTGTTTGACAATATTTTGTTCATTTGCCATGGTAACAAAGGTTATTGATGGTGCGGTTTCGTTGCCTTTCTCTGTATATATGATATGTATTATGAAACTTTATATCACTTTAATTTTCCGAAGAATTGACTCTTTTCGGAATAGGGTACTCTAGGTAATTTAGGTTAGGATTAGGTTTTTAGGTTATGTAGGGTTTTAGAATTCACTCGCCACAAGGTTGAATTCTGATTGGTTGAAAAGGATAGCAGAAGGCGTGGCCTAAACCTTTCCCTAAGGTCAGCCTCTAACTTTGTAGTAAATTTTCGCGCTCTCCTTGCCTGATTTGAAACTTTCGGTTTGCGATTCAGACGATTATTCTAAACGATCAATAAAGCTTGCGTCCTCCGTACCTTGAACTCGAAAGTTTGCGAGGTACCTTGGATTAGCTTGAATTGATCAATTAAAAAAAATTGAGCGTGACCATGAACTTATGGTTCTTACTTTATTCGCTTTAATATGCGTAATTGTATAAAAACTAACCGTATGCCTTTGCTTTTTTAATAATATAATTATACTCGCATTTTGCGCTGATAATTAATTTAATTTAGCCTTGATGATTTGTGGATGAGGTGAAGAAGGAGACCACCGAAAGCAACTCCTATTGTTGCCACGTAGGGTAAGATGGTGAATTTGAGGATGATGGAGGACTGCAGGTTCCGAAATTGCTGAGGGGTGAACCTCCAATGGTGATCCCTGACTCTGACCTTCCGTTAATTAATTTAGATTAGAATAGTAATTTTTCAAAAACTTTCCAGGATGGCAGAATTGCCATATAACGGAAGACCCTTTACTCTGTTCTCCAAAACACAACTGAGCTGAAAAACGCCTAAAAACACAACTTTTGAATTTTTTTTTGTACTGGGGATCAGCCCCACTAACTACTACTACTGTTATTATTATTATTATTATTATTATTGGGCTTAAGGCTCTAGCCTATGGGGAAGGTATAATTAAAATGAAAGGGAAGAAGATGCTTGGAGAATCAGGTGGGTCTCCTGGCGGGATCCAGTTGACTTTTTAATTTTGAATTTGGGTCTGACAAGGGGTTCTCCGACAGTGATACTACTAACAGCTAATAAATATACGAAGGGGCCGATTATGAGGGCCTTGCCAAAGTGCTGACCACAAAATGGCTGACCGAGCAAAGGCTGACCCAGTTACCTATTGGTGCAATATAAGTTAACCTAAAGAAACAAATGGAAGAAGTAGAATGCTAGTGAGGAATTTTAGAGTAGGCCGATCCATTGGTTTGTTTAAGTTGAAAAAATAGGGGACTTTGGTTAAATTCAACTCCCATTTCGCATGGGCGAAATGATATTCCTCCCCGTAAAATGCTAAAATCTATTCTAAATACCTTTTTGTCGATGTTGATTGACACGGACGATAAATCGAGATTTCCATACCGGAGAAGATCCAGATGTTTCACTTAGCTAGAAGAGAAGAAATTTGTATAATAAGTTAGTATGCGGGTCAAAGGTCGGCAGTCTAGCCCCGGCTCCTCTCCCGCTCTTGCTCTTTAAAAATTGTACCGCCTCGCTCCGCCTCCGCTCTCTCTCTCTCATTAAAAATTGTACAACCTCACTCTGCTCTCTCTCCCTGAAAATTGTTCCGCCACCCTCTGTTTTCGCTCCCGCTCTATATAAATTGTACCGCCTCGCTCCCCTCTCGCTCCTTATAAATTGTATCGCCTCGCTCTCACTCCCTTTAATTATACCACCTCGCTCCGTTCTCGCTCTCGCTCTGACTGAATATACTACCATACTAAATACTAAATGACTATATTGAATAATCCATTTGAACCCTTGGCAAATTTTTTGCCTCCCGATATTCTACTAAACTAGGTTAATTTGTTTCAATAAAGGGTTAAAAAATTTATAGATATTAATTTTTTTACAAATCCGGGCGGTTGGACTGAACCAATGGTGGCTCAAAAAAAAACTTAGAAAAATTTTACAACCGTGTTATGTGTCATTTTTGAGCGTGCGTGCCGCCATTTCTTTCGCGTGATAATAAAATACTGATGAAATATTTTATTAACAACCTAACCTAACGAATCCTAAACCTAACATATTCTGCCCAACTATGCGCGGTGGAAGGCTCCGGCTTTTATACTATTTTGTTAATTATTTTACACATCCTTGATGTGATTGTTACACTTAAAATTTCTTAGTCATAGAAATTGACCCCTACTTTATACGAACAAAGTCAAGAATTGTAATTCTTCAGGTAGTTGACATCGAAAATCAAAAAATTAAAAAAAAACAAGTCTTATTGATTTTAAAGTACCAATATTTTGAATCAGAAAGTTTTTGCCGATGAAAACTTAGCAGAGAAATAAGGGACTTATTAGAACACGGATGGTCAACTGGAAATACAGTTAATTACTCAAAAGCTCATGGATGGATTGGCAATCTTCACGGGTATGATTAGTTCCGATCCTATTAAAGCAGAACTAATATAACTAATTCTCAATACTTTTCTTTCATGGACTTTCAAATGTTACTCCGGTTCCTAAATCGAAACATCCTTTATCTTCATCCGAAACCAGGCCTTTTTCAATGCAACCTGTTATAGCAAAAATAAAAAATAAATTATCCATTCTCAAGTCACATAACATCTAAAAAATCATGACCTCATATATAAAACACAATTCGGATTTCGAAAACATCACTCTACTGCCCATGCATGCGCTACTTGCCATTACGGAATTTATTTTCAATAATATGAGTAAAAGCTACATAACTTTACTCCTAGCACTCGATTTAAAAAAAGCATTCGACACAGTTGATAAAGCAATATTGGTTGAAAAACTCAATTGTTATAATATCGATTCCAAGTGGTTCGAATCTTACCTATCCAATCGAAGACAACGTGTAACATTGAACAATGATTTCTCGGACACCAAAGATACTATCCTTTCAGTTCTTCATGGACCAATACTAGGCCCCTTACTTTTCTTAATAATGATAAATGAGCTTCCATTTTATGTTAAACATAGTCTAGTCGTCATGTTTGCTGACGACACTCATCTACTTCTAGGGGGAACTCCAGACAACATTGACCAATTATTGGCCCAAGGGTAGTTCTTTGTGGATATAATTTTTTTGATGTGCGATAGATATTTAAATTGAAAAAATTGTACTATTACCTGATTGTAAATGCGATGAGATCACCTGTGGTGTGATTTTTGAAATTTAATTCTATTGAAGTAGTTGATTAATTAATTAATTACTTGACTAAAATAGGTGGTTTGAGACGGGTGGTGCCAACTCACAGCATTGGTTCATATGTGGGTGGATTGGACTTTCTGATGGATTTATTTACCAATCGGCAAGCAAAAGTAATTACGAATTTGGTAGCAATAGATTTGGCATCCATAATATTATTTTTAGAAATATCAAACAAAATCCTTTTGCTTGCCGACTGTTAAAAAAATCCAACAGAAGTTCGACAGTAATCCCCCGTCCCCTACTAACAAAATTGGCAAACAAACGCACAGTTGCCAAATGTATTCTCATAACTTACTCATTTTTATAAAAAAATTAATATTCTTAAAATTTAAAGTTANAAATGTATTCTCATAACTTACTCATTTTTATAAAAAAATTAATATTCTTAAAATTTAAAGTTAGTGTTAGATAAAGATTCAAATATGTGCAAGAATTCCCGCAGCCCTCCCGTGGATTCTCGCAGCCCACCCGTGGGTTCCCGCAGCCCACTCGTAAGTTCCCGCAGCCCACTCGTAAGTTCCGGCAATTCTCCCGTGGGTTCTCGCAGCCCTCCTGTGGGTTCCGGCAACCATCCGTCGGTTCCCGTAGCCTTCGCGTAGTTTTTCTCAGCCCTCCCGTGGGTTCCCGCAGCCCTCCGATGGGTTCCCACAGCCTACCCGTGGTATCTCGCAGCCCATCCGTGAGTTCCCGCAGCCCTCCCGTGTGCTCCCGCATCCCTTCCGTTGGTTTTCGTATCCCTTCCGTCGGTTTGCGTAGCTATCCCATGGGTCTCCTCAGCCCATGCGTGAATATCTGCAGCCTCCCACGGAATGCCGCAGCCCACCCGTGAGTTCCCGCAGCCTTCCCGTGGGTTCCCTCAACCCTTCCGTCGATTCTCGTAGCCCTCTCGTAGTTTTCCGCAGCCCTCCTATGGGTTCCTGCAGTCCTCCCGATAATTCCCGCATCCTTCCCAATAATTCCCGCATTCCTCCCATGGGTTCTCGCAGCCAACCCGTGGGTTCCCGCAGCCAACGCGTGGGTTCTCTCAGCCTTCCCGTTGGTTCCCGCAGCCCTCCCGTTGGTTTTTGAACTCCTTCCGTCGGTTTTCGTAGCTCTCCCGTAGTTTCTCGCAGCCCTCCCGTGGGTGCCCTCAGCCCTCCCGTGAATTCCCGCATTTCTTCCATGGGTTCCCGCAGCCCACCCGTTTATTTCCGCAGCCCTCCTGTGGGTTCCCGCAGCCCTCCCGTGGGTTCCCGCAATCTTTCCGTCGGTTCCCGTAGCCCTCTCGTAGTTTCCCGCAGCCCTCCCGTGTGTTCCCGCAGCCCTCCCGTGGGTAAATTCATCTTGAATCAAAAATGGAAATGTGGGGTATCCTGTAGTCATTTCCTATCTTTCCGTTGTCTTCAAATTATTTTAGTTTTACACTTTTCAATATGAATTATTTGTAATGTAATTCCAGTGAAAATACTGAAAACTGCGTGTAAAATCAGGTGTGAAAATTAGGAAAATGAAGTCACAGCAATTTGGTAAGGAGGTGTGAGTCAATAAGGCAACATTTGAGATTCTATTTTATGGAAGAGAGTGAGGTCATATGTGTAACTTTATGATGAGCCAGTGGTTTCACGGTAGTCCAGCTCTCGCTACCAGAAGTAAGGTGGGAGTGACCGTGGTACTGGTATCAAAAATAACGGTAGCGGCAAATAGTTTCTGACAACTTGCGGTAACGAAAAAAGTTTAGTAACACGTAGCGGTAGTGAGAAAGTGTTAGTTAATCTCAGAAGCGCAGAAATTTTTCGTTAAAAGTTACCGGTAGTTACCGCAGTAGCGGTAACGGCACGGCGGAATTTGATTGCTGTAGCGTTAGGAATTTTTCCTATCAAAGTAGCGGTAGCAATTGCACGTCCCGCAGCAAAAGCAAAAATTTTTTAAAGTTACGACATCGGTAGCGCGGACCATGTTATCGGTAGCGCATACCATGTTATCGGTAGCGGACAGTCGAGGTGACACATTTGGGTGATGTACCTCGCTCTCATTCGATTATGATATTTCCTACTTTTCATTCAATCACATTTCATTCAATGGTCCGCACTCAGGCAATATGTTATGGTTTGCTCATGAATGAAATAATCCACAAAGAACTACCCCCAACTTAAAAAAGACCTAAGCTCTGCTTCGAATTGGATGGCATCAAATCGTTTAAGTGTAAATTTGGATAAAACGAAGTTGGGCCTAATGGGTCAATCCAAAATATTGAAGAAAATTGGTACAGATTCAATTGAAATAGATGACGTCAAAATTTTCAGCATCAAAAATATATATGTCTAGGTCTAATAATAGATGAATCAATGACCTGGGAAGAACATATCTCACTTGTAGTAAAAAATTACAACAGATGTTTCTGGAAACTTTATCCTATTCAACGGCTCTTATCCCCCATTCATAGTAATTTAGTAATAATTAATGTATTTCCTATCATTTGATATTTAGTTGTAATATGCGGAAATGAAAAAAACAACAGCTTAAATCCGTAGACAAAATAATTAAGAGATGTGCTAGAATGATATTAGTAAGAATGAACCGTGAAAGTGTAAGTGAAGACTTGACTTTTATATTTACCTGGTTATTTACGAGTCGCCTAAGTGATATAAAGAAGTAGCTAATTTGATTCAATTCAATAGTCATATTTTCGGCACTTATTTCCTAATTTAGTCAACAATGAATCACAACTCACGCCCGTTGTAGACGTAACTTTATCCTAACTCTCCCGTCACCCTTCGCGTTACCATAACGTCAACCGTCACTCTTAGCGCATTTAGAGGTTGTTTGATCACAACGCAGAGTTATTTTAACGCTAACCTAATTGTTAAAGTTTTCTTTAGAGGAGCTCTAAATTATCCGTGCGCTGTCGTAAAGTTGATTGGCTATCGGTTTAAGTTAGAGAAAGTGACGGAGGAAGTGAGGCGTTACGGCAACTGTAAATTGATTCTCTAAAGTGAAATATCACTCGACTCATCACCCGAGCAACCGTAGAGTTACAGTGACGTTAGGTATAAATTGAAATTTTAAACATCCTCTCAAGAATAATTCGGAGGAAGGACACCTTAGAGTTAGGTGTACAACGGGCGTAACGCACGTTCTACATTCTGCTTTCACCTCACCAATTTCACTAATTTTTTGCTTATATTCTTGTTTCAATGGAAATTCCATTTTGGAAAATATTTTAGGAAATAACAAATTTCAAAAATGGGAGGTTTAGAAAAATTCACTGTATATTTATTTAATGGTAAAAGTAGATGGGAAAAATATGGAAAATTAGTCCGTTAAGCTCATTTTCGCATGTCGGTAAAGAATCATGACTGAGTTCTAACACAAAGGAGTCAGTCACCACTTGACTCCCGACTCCTAATTCAGAGTCATTGTAAGAGTCATGCCTCAGGTGTTCAGGTCTTTGAAAACAATAGTTTCAAATTCGAAAGTTGAAAATTAAGTGTACATGAAAAATGTAACCTCGTGGGAGACCAACTCTGAATTGCATCTGAGTATGGTCACGCTGAGGAATTTTTGATCACCACAACTCGCTGAGGAAAAGATTAGGACATTTAGGCCCATTACGAAGTCGTACTAAATCGATGACTTAAGTCCGACTTTTGAAAGTCGGTCTTTTAGGTGACTGGAATTATGATATTCTGTACTTGATACAAAGTCTGGCTTTGAAAAGTCCGCCTTGGTTCCGTATTCCGAACAATGTCTGACTTTTCAAATTTTAAAACAATGTTGCCTATGCAATGTCGTCGGTACCAAGACTGGTTGGAGTGAACCAAAGGGGGCTCAAAAAAAAACTACAAAAATTTCACAACCGTGTTATGTGTCCCTCTTGAGCGACCAAATGACCTCTACAAATGTTGCTTATAATGATGTACTGAACAACTTTTTCTAATAAAATTTTTCTCTGTGATCAACTGTTCAAGTTTTTGAAAAACTTTGAAAATTTAAAAAAACTTAGAAAAATTTCACAATCATCTTATGTGTCCCTCTTGAGCGATGAAATGACCTCTACAAATGTTGCTTAGAATAGTTCAGTGACCAACTTTTCCTAATAAAATTTTTCTCTGTGATCACTTGTTCAAATTTTTGAAAATTTTGAAAATTTAAAAAAACATTGAAAAATTTCACAATCATGTTATGTGTCCCTCTTGAGCGATGAAATGACCTCTACAAATGTTGCTTAGAATAGTTCAGTGACCAACTTTTCCTAATAAAATTTTTCTCTGTGATCACTTGTTCAAATTTTTGAAAATTTTGAAAATTT
>NIPM01000123.1:420001-550934 GCA_002738285.1 Holacanthella duospinosa | reverse complement strand
AAATTTTCAAAATTTTCAAAAATTTGAACAAGTGATCACAGAGAAAAATTTTATTAGGAAAAGTTGGTCACTGAACTATTCTAAGCAACATTTGTAGAGGTCATTTCATCGCTCAAGAGGGACACATAACATGATTGTGAAATTTTTCAATGTTTTTTTAAATTTTCAAAATTTTCAAAAATTTGAACAAGTGATCACAGAGAAAAATTTTATTAGGAAAAGTTGGTCACTGAACTATTCTAAGCAACATTTGTAGAGGTCATTTCATCGCTCAAGAGGGACACATAACATGATTGTGAAATTTGTTTTTTTTTGAGCCCCCTTTGGTTCACTCCAACCACCAAGACTTTCTGCACGATGGTTTTTTTGTGCTATCTCCACTTTTCGTCAAAAATCTTGGTACCGACGACCGGTAGTAAATGTCGAGTTAAGTGAACTCGCAGTTTTAATGTCAGTGTCTTCTCACCCATTAATATTGTAAAGTCCAATTCAAAATAAGTATTTGCAACCGATCTTTACAAAACAAATGGGTTTGAGTTTTGGTTTCTGAAAAAAATGTGTTTGGTCTCGGATTTGAGCGTCATCAAAAAATTGGATTCGTTCTCAAAAAAATGAATTTCGGAGCTGGTTTTTGGTTTAGATTATCAAATAATATCTAGTCAGAGAAGTGGATTATTAGTCCGATTTACCCACACGGGGACTTACATACCTGTAAACTTATACTTATCTCTGGAATAGAGGTTTACATTTTATTATTCCGTAAATAGAAAAGGTTTAGCTTTAAAGCAACATATTAAGATGTAGGACAGTAAATATGACGAATATTGAAAATACCTGAGTGGAAAATACTTAAACGTACTTTAAACGACTGGATTTAATTTTTTTACGGAACCCTTGTCCATTTACTTGTCGCTTCGCTTTATTAAGCGAAGCGACAACAAACGGTCTCCATGGACTCTGGGTTTCTCGACTCTAATAAACAAACGGCTGTTGAAATCAGGGTGATTTTAGGTTGTTTGTTGTCGCTTCGCTGTATACAGCGAAGCGACAACAACCTAAAATCACCCTGGGTGAAATCAAGAGCCGTTGTTTCTGTTGTCAAGGAACCTTGGTTTTAATCGTAAAATTTTAAGCAAAAGCTTAAGATTTCTTGAAAAAAGCAAATGCTAATCATACTACCCAAGTTATTTTAAAATTTTAGTAGTACAGTAAAGTTCGGTTATAGTGAATTTGTAGGGACCGGCAAAATTGTTCAGTATAGCCGGAGTTCATTATATCCGTATAGTGAACGGGCACTTCAATTTAATAATTGTTCATTATATCCAAATATTTCACTATAAGTTCAGCTAAGCCGATTTAGAGAAGCACTGGATAATGGGGATTTACTTGAGACCATTTGATGAGCGCAGAATCCAACTTTGGATAGTTACATCGGCGTTGGCGTTTTATATTCTAAAAATTTGATATTTGAATTTTAACTAATTGCTTAAATGTAACCTAATTATATTTCAACACTTTTATTATTAACTTACACCAGAAAATCTTTGGAAGTCTTCTTCAATTTTGGATTTTGTTTCAAAGTAAGAGAAATTGTAGAGTTTCCAATCTTATATTTCTCACATAACGTTTGGTGAGGTGTGTTGGAAGACAGTGCAGCAATGATATCGAATATATCGTTTAAGGACAACGCAGTGCGCTTTTGGCCTGATTTTGACATTGTGAATTAGTAATTTACTTAATAAACTCAAACTCACTCATAGGTCAACATGCAAGTCCGGTGCATAGATGGGCAGGCATAAAAGTATAAGGAACAGTAGTAGCAAATGGTCTCATTACGGAATTCAGACATATTTCACTATAACCGGACAAAATGACTCTGGGGACCGGTAGGTTTGGTTCACTAAGGCCGGAAGTTCAGTATAGCCGGACTACTTAACACATAATCTCCCATTTGCTTGGCAGGGACCGGACGGGGTGGTTTGCTATAGCCGGAGTTGTATTATAGCCGGAGTCACTATAGTCGGACTTTACTGTATTAAGAATCAAATAACAAAAGAGTAAGTTGAGAGGGATGTTATTCCTATTCCTCCCAGAGTTCGGTTACTCGGGAAGGAAGTTATAAAGCAAAATTAGCACATGGAAATTAATATCGTCTCCATGTTCGTAACTGGGTCAAAGGAACACAGTTTGCGCATTGCGGATTAGTTTCAACCAATCTGCGAAGAGAACAGTGTCCTTCTGAAACAGAAAAACCTTATAGCGAAAGCTAGATATAGACAAAGAAGAAGGGAGAAAATAGAGGCCATTCGGTCTTATAATTTCTGTCCGTAACTTCTCATTATTAGATTCACTTTTCTCTCTCTGTTGATTTCAAAAGTCTAGAGAAACTTCTTTTCCTTAAAACCTACTTCGAATTTAGTTTACTTTATTACACATCTCTGCTTCCGACCCCAGTGACCTTTGGGTCACCAGCGCCTTCCACTGCAGAAACAACTAACAGGATGTGACCTCCACACCAACAGCACCCGAGACGGAACAACTCATCACACCAATTAACTTTACAGTGTACTTTTAATTTGGCAGTAGTGACGCCGTCACACTCAACGTTCTCTTGAGCAACAATGCCATGCGTGACAGAGAATGGAATATTGAAATACTCATGATTCCATGTCGAGCACAACTTCGAGGTTGAAACTGTAAAGAAAATTGACTAAATTTATATACTAAATGAATTTTGATTCTAGCTCCAACTGGGTGCTTGCAGTATTTCCAAAGAGTTTCGGGACAATTATTACACTCTTCAACTTTGCTGGTGGAATTTAGCTAATTTGATCTATTCTGTGTGCATCCGTATCGAAGAGGGAATGAGGAACATTGGTAAAAGGTTCTCTGTAACTAATAATAATAATTAATCAGCTAATTTACAAAAGTGATTATTTCTGTAAACCTATTGGCTCTTATTTCTAGTGGTCAGCGTGTAATGCAGGCGATGTAAAAATCTCAGGACCTACACCTTTGCCACCACAAACGGTTACAACAGCACTACTATGTCCCACCATGAATCCTTACGATTAGATCACAATTATAGGTGAAGTTGGTTATCCAACTCCCACAACTGCAAAAATTGCCAATGATGGCTACTCAATCCAACACTGACAGATTTTGTGATATCAATTTCGGCTATGCCAACAGTTTTGTCCGGAGTAAGAAAAATTTACTTGATTCTCATCTGTAAATTGTTAAAAACAGTAATATTAGGCTCTTAATGTATTTAGTATAATGTTTTTGGTAACAATTTGCAGCATCTGTGAAACCTTTCATTGTCACCTTTCGAACCGATGGAACTGAAAACGAAATCATAAACGACGCTTCAGTTGGTTTCTGTTTAAAATGGCAACAAAGTCCTAACAATTAAAATTTGATATTTTCAGTTTTGAGACGTTACAAACTAAGAAATATTTGGATCTTCATGCCTCTAAGCACCGAAAATCTCAAGAATGAATTTTAAAGTTTGAAAAATGTTAAGATTGTGATTGTTTGTTACACATTTAATGTGTAAGTCCCACTTCATCCCATTGTTGAGACTACTAATTTTGTTATTATTTCATTCCTGATTCGGTAACATACAAGTTGAACGGTGAAATGAAAAGTTTACTTCTGCAACTTCTTGCAAAAAAGATCGGGAACAGCTAATATTATTATTCATCCTAAAGTATTTTGAATCTCTCTGGCTGAGATTGTAAGTAATGACTATTTTTGTGTAATGTAATTTTTGCTCCCTTCCGAAAAATCACCAGTATGAGTATTATTTTTGATTTTCAATCGTCGCTATGATCAAGATCTGATGAATCATTTTTTCCACCAATCATGACAACTTCACAGGAACTGTCTGAATGAAGTCCAATAGAGTCCCGGGATCCAGATGATGAGTGCTTCCTGGTAACAGGCAACGGGATTGGGTCAATTTCCTCAACCTTGTCGTCAGTTTTAGAGTCTTGTGGTCCTGGGCTCGTGTCACGGTCTTCATCCTCATGTCCTGTTTCTTTATCCAACATTTGCCAAGATGGTATCCCAGGAGACGATGGGAACTGAGTTCTACTCAGCAAAAGAGCTTTGATGGAGGCTAATTCTTGGTGTAGTTCTTGAATCTCGATTGATTCTTTGGTATTCGAATTTTTAGAGCTCCCTAGGTTTGAACGAAGAACCTGACTCAATTGATTGGCTTGTTGGGTTTGGAATTTGTTCATTTGTTCTTTAAGTTCTGAAATATTTTCATTGAGATTTGTAACTGAATCGAGTAGTTTCTGGAACTTTTCAGTCTGTCGTGAAGGCTTTCCAAACAATTTCGGTGCAATATAGCGACTCCAGATTGTGTAAAGACTATAGGAACCAATTGACAAAAGCGCAACGAGATTTGCGATGTCTCTCGCCTTGGCCCAGACTGGTAGATGGTGGGTATATTGCACAAATTCCTTAGGACGTCGCGGCACCACAGGTAGAAGACTCTTCTGAAATAAGTAATATAATGCTAAATTTTATAACAAATTTATTATTATAACTTACATCAACTTGTTCGTGGCTATAAGCTCCTGATTTTTTACATGCAATATCTATTTCTTCCTCTGTGAGTCCTTTTTGACGGAGAAAACTCTGTTTATGCTCTAGGGATGTTGTCTCTACCCGAGGATTTTGCAGGAACTTTATTGCAGTATTGATCTAAAAATAAACAAATATTTAAATTTTAGATTACTCGATTTAGCTGGTTAGGAGTAATGTAGTGGGTGTCAATGTTCTTTCTCAAACTTTTCTAATATTTTAGCTTGAAAGAAGTATTGACAGCCGCTGCTATACTTTAGCGGATTATCTAATGAGATTAAATAAACTGATCATATTTAGGATTGACAATCACATACAATGAACTCTCTTGATGTAAGCTGCTGATTTCCTACTTTGGGATGTGACATGTCATTCTGCGACATGGATCCAGTAGTCGAACTTCTAACCATGGTGTCCATCTTTACAAACAGTAATTTAGTTTACTAATTTAGCTCCAGCTTCCAAGTTTCTCCAGTTGTCCTTCTCCTTAGCTATGCTCTAAAACTCAATTAATCATTGACTTAAATTCAAAATTCTCAGTCTTACTCAATCTCCCTCAAGGGACTCTTCTCTTCCTTAAACCCAACACATATGGTCATAGAGGATGATCCGTAATCATAAGATAAGTAGGTTAGGACTAGTGTGTAAAGTGACTCCCAAATCTCACTGAGTCAGAGTCATTGACTCCCGAGTCACTGACTCTGACTTNGTGACTCCCAAATCTCACTGAGTCAGAGTCATTGACTCCCGAGTCACTGACTCTGACTTACTGTAGTTTAGGAGTCGACTCAGGAGTCATGACTCTGACTCCCCATATTTTCGCGAGTTGACTCTTGAGTCATGACTCTGACTCTGACTCTGACTCTGACTCTGACTCTGACTCTGACTCTGACTCTGAGTCATTAAAAAATGTTTAATATCTTCTTTTAAATATTGAGAAAAATTCTATAAGCTGTATAAAATTTCTATAAATTGTAGATGTCACTTTGCTTTTTTCTCACCTATTGTAAATTTAGATTATCTTGAATCGATCTTGATGAACTTTGACTTTCATTTACTGGAGAATTTTCCACATTTCACACAATACAATCATCCTCCATTCTTAATTAAAAGTCCGTAACTTACCCTGCTTGTGTTTTGTGTTTTTCTACATTTATATCAGAAAGAGTAAACATTCTTAAGTAAAATGGATGCAATGAATAAGATGAATGAAACGTGTTTGAACATGAATGAATACCAAAAATCGGCTTCTGGGCAGGAAATGCACAAGAGTCATGACTCTGAGAGTCATGACTCTGACTCTCAAACAGGGAGTGAGTCAGAGTCATATAATGACTCTGACTCCCAAATAATTCATAGAGACAGAGTCATGAGAGTCAGAGTCAGAGCCAGAGTCAGAGTCAGAGTCATGACTCAGGAGTCAGTCACTTCACACACTAGTTAGGACTTTGATAATTTGTAAATTTTCATTGAGTTGACATGCTGATTTTATTTTCAACTCAGTGTCGAATAACACATGTTATTCTATAGCTGGATGTCAAAAAGAAATATTTGGNCGGCTTCTGGGCAG
This sequence comes from Holacanthella duospinosa, assembly GCA_002738285.1. NCBI lineage: Eukaryota > Metazoa > Arthropoda > Collembola > Poduromorpha > Neanuridae > Holacanthella > Holacanthella duospinosa. Next base: position 544,768 of record NIPM01000123.1, on the reverse strand, counting down.
GAAATGCACAAGAGTCATGACTCTGAGAGTCATGACTCTGACTCTCAAACAGGGAGTGAGACAGAGTCATATAATGACTCTGACTCCCAAATAATTCATAGAGTCAGAGTCATGAGAGTCAGAGTCAGAGCCAGAGTCAGAGTCATGACTCAGGAGTCAGTCACTTCACACACTAGTTAGGACTTTGATAATTTGTAAATTTTCATTGAGTTGACATACTGATTTTATTTTCAACTCAGTGTCGAATAACACATGTTATTCTATAGCTGGATGTCAAAAAGAAATATTTGGNACTGATTTTATTTTCAACTCAGTGTCGAATAACACATGTTATTCTATAGCTGGATGTCAAAAAGAAATATTTGGCTATATAAACTTTTTAATTTAGCAATACAATTGGCAATGGAGAAGTTTTTAAAACAAATTCCGAATTATTTTGTGGGATAGTGAAGCATAGCTCCTATACCCGATTAAAGTCTTCCCCGTCTCTGCCAAGAGATGAGGAGAAGCACAAAGTCTTCCCCGTCTCTACCAAGAGATGAGGAGAAGCACAGATGATGGATCCCCCACCAGCAAAAAAGGCTTTGCTGGTGATAACTGGTGGATCATCATCATATAGTCAAGGTTTGAAACACCATTTTCCCAATCGACTCTGTAGCACAAATGGTAGTGCGTTGGGTCCGGAATACCCAAGACGTGGGACCANACTGGTGGATCATCATCATATAGTCAAGGTTTGAAACACCATTTTCCCAATCGACTCTGTAGCACAAATGGTAGTGCGTTGGGTCCGGAATACCCAAGACGTGGGACCATACCCCACCAGAGACCATCTTTTTGGGTTAATTGCTGTTTCAAGCCTTGGCGGGGTAGTCATGTCCCGTCAATTTGATCNACACCATTTTCCCAATCGACTCTGTAGCACAAATGGTAGTGCGTTGGGTCCGGAATACCCAAGACGTGGGACCAGAGACCATCTTTTTGGGTTAATTGCTGTTTCAAGCCTTGGCGGGGTAGTCATGTCCCGTCAATTTGATCNGACCAGAGACCATCTTTTTGGGTTAATTGCTGTTTCAAGCCTTGGCGGGGTAGTCATGTCCCGTCAATTTGATCAACATCGATTTGGGTGCTTCAAAAGTGCTGAAATGGATTGTTTGAATTTGCGACACTTAATATTAAATCCGATCTTTACTCATGAGCAAGAACGCCGTATTTATACGTGAAATTCAAAAAAATTATGCGGCATTTACAAAAGATTAAGCGATATTATGCACGTTGATTTATAAGTTTTTATTGACTTTCTGATTAGCATCAAAATCTCTATAAGAATTTGTGACCGCATATATGAGCACGACGGACGTTCCTTTATCAAATATTAGTTGAATTAGAGCCATGAATTTCAAGAATTTAGTTTCCGGAACAAAGAAACGCACCCAGATTTTGCTAGATTTAAAAAAATTTTCGAAATAAAATTTGTAAAAATTTGTGCGACAAATAAAAATCGTAAATTTGTTCGTAATCGAACAACAATTTGCTCTCATAATGGTATAAAATGCGCTAAAAACTGTAAAAGCGAAACGCAAAATAAATTATGCGTTTACGTTGTGATTATGCGTTATTATGCAAATTAACATTGTGTTAATCGGCTCCATTTTTCATAATTCGTGAAAATCCTAAGTATCATCGATTAGTGTTGCTTCACTGCGATTGTAGAAGTGCATAGAAATGGCATCCTTGCTCATGAGACATGAATGACTAACTGGTAAAAAATCAACAATTATCTATCATACCTAACATAGAATTATGCTAGAATTCTGTAATGTTGCTGATAAAATGGATAATATTGAAACGGGGAGGTATAATTGTATAAATAATTATAATATTCCTTTGTTATTATGCAAGCCTTAAGCTTGCATAATAATCTATTTCAGTTTTTCTCAGAAGCCAACGGACTTGTGACCGATTGGCTGTAATTCACAATGTAGTTTTTGTCTTTGTTGTGTACAAAGATAAAAACTACATTGTGAAGGGAAATTGGGATCATTATGAACTTGACGTCCGGTTCGTCAAGTTCTTTTGGGTTTGGTTGAATCTCCAATTGTTTGGAGATTCATCAGTAAATTTAAAGTAAAGTTTATTTATTTTAATAAATTATTGGGACGATAATTGCCCAGATAAACCTTAATTTCGGAGTTTTGTTGTTTAATTTAGTAGTTAGTAGGGTCATAGGTCAGTTAGATTAGGTAGGTTAGGTTGAAAAGTGAATTTTGGGAGTTTGGAGTTGGAAAGAGAGAGTGAGGAGGAACCACGGACGGTGGTTTCCGGAGGTCATCATCATCACAAGTCCGTCCGCTCATCATTTGGAACCCAGGAGGATTCCAAATCGTCACATCTGGTGGAGGTAGAGTCGGTCCCACACCGTCTCTCAGGTCAAGTATTTGCATAATTCATAATTTTAAATTAAAATTGAAATTTTTTAATAAATATTAATTATTGTTTATTGCTATGGCCACTAATGAAATAGCGAATTCTGCGGGTAGTGCTGCCGTTGCCATGCCAGGATGGGTCCAGACAGATCTCAAGTCGGTCTTGAGGTCAATTCCCAAATTTGATGGGAAGTCTGATGTAGATATGTTCTGCATCAGATGCGATGCTGTGTTAGTCGCAGCATCAGGCGACAGCGGCTGGCTGATTCTGAATTTCCATCAGCTAATCGAAGGAGAAGTCCTCGTTTGGTGGAAATTCAATCAGGTTGGGTACATAAGGGACCTAAAGCCCGCAAATCAGGCTACTAAGTGGGAGGAGCTAAAAGCTTCTCTCAGAAGCTTTTATGACCGTGAGTCGGTCAGAAAGGAAGCTAAAAAGGCGGCAGATGCTGTCCGTTTCATGGACTGTGCGTCTGCGGGGGAGTATGTCTCCAAGAAGATGAGTTTCTTCGGGGTCATGGATCCAAACATGACAGACGCCAAGCAGGTGGAGAAGCTTATAAAGGGCTTGCCCACCTCATTACGGAACATTATGTATCGTTCTGAGCCTTTAAATGCAAATGAGTTTTTGCATAAGGTAAGGCGAATGGAGAAGCCTGAGAGGCATGAACCATTCAAACCAGATTTTAGTAAGCCAGGGGGACAAAGCCAACCCCGAACAGGTCCCCGACCTGGCATAACTCCACCGAGCACTAGTAGCTCGGAAAGGAAGCAAACCCAGGGGACGCGTGAGTCGCATGAATTTAAAGGGAAATGTTATATGTGCCGTGAGTCGGGGCATATGATAAGGGAATGTCCCAAAAATACTGTGAAGGAGGAGCCACGCTCTTCCAAAGTGTATGGGGTGTCAGTGGATACCACACAAGCTTGTTCGTTTTCAAAAAACGAATGAGGTGGGCAAGGGGAACCCACAAACAAACCCCCAAAGAAATTCTGTGTGAATCTCCTAGTACGCACGTTACTAGGACAGAAGAGGCTGAATGCAATCTACTAGGAACTAGTAGTAAATGCATGAAGCCTATGCTCAATCGAAATAGNACTAGGACAGAAGAGGCTGAGTGTAATCTACTAGGAACTAGTAGTAAATGCATGAAGCCTATGCCCAATCGAAATAAGGTTAGGTACCCTAAGTCAAGTGGTCGCGAGGAGGACCACACCTGTGTAGAGGGAGAGCGCCTGCCGGTTACGTTCCGACAGAGACGTATAGGACCCAAGGTTTTAACTAACCTTGTATTTGGCAAGCTCTCCTATACGGTCCGTGTAGACGAGGGGTCTAATATATCGGTTATTAGTCCCGAGTTCTTACATACAGTAATAGGGTGTGTACATAAGGAGTACACAGTACCCCCACTGTGTGTGAGGACAGCGTCGGGAAGAATTACCCTGACACGGTATGTGGAATTAGTATTCACATATAATAAGAGAAAGTCTCTATGGGGTTTTTATGTATTGCCCAAGCTTCCAGAACCCGTTGTTCGGGACAGACTGGACCAGGCGTTCTTCATCACTTAGTATGGATGAAGATTGTATGCCTGAAAAGGGGAGTAGCCCCACAAGGCTTAGTTTAAGTAACGGCCAAAATGAGGAAGCCCCCAACCCAGAGAATCTAAGTGATTCGGATGGAATTCTTCCAGTCGACGTTGTATGCGACCGGCAGACTGAAAATAGAGTTTATAAGTGTTCATTGGTTGACACAGTATGCATTCCTCCAAGGTCTGCGAAAAGAGTCAAGGTGAAGACACCTGACATCTCAGGCGGTTCAGTGATTTTGTGTCCGAACCGAGACCTACAATTAGCTCATAACGTAATACAGCCGTATGTGTATGCTGTTATTGTTGACCATGTAACTGATGTATGGGTTACAAATTTTGGCCGAGTTCCAATCACACTGGCCAAACATATGACCTTGGCTACTGTGGATATGTGTCCAGCAGGAGCCCAAGTTTTGTTACTTGGTGAGAGTAACTCGTCCTCTCAATCGAATGTAAGTCATTCTGTTGAGGAGTCTAAGCAGAGGCTTGGGTTAAAATTAGGTGAAAATCTGACTCTATGTGAGCAGAAAGACATTCTTAAGCTGATAGAACAGTTTTCTGACGTTTTTGTAACTGAGGAAGCTGATGTTGGTAAGACCAACCTCTTTAAGCATAAGATAGATACAGGAGACCATCCGCCGATAAGGCTGCATTCTTATCGTGCTTCTTTTGTAGAGCGCGGTAGGATCAACGAAAAGGTGGATAAGCTTTTGGAAGCAGGAATTGTAGAGGAGTCAACTTCTCCGTGGGCAGCTCCAGTCGTTTTAGTGCCAAAGAAGAGCGGAGGTTTTCGTTTATGTATCGATTATCGGAAGCTCAATGCGGTGACTAAGAAAAATGCGTATCTGCTTCCAAGAATGGAGGATGCTCTGGATCGGTTAGGTGGACCTAGGTACTTCACTGTGCTAGACCTTATATCTGGCTTCTATCAGATAGAAGTCGATGAGAAGGATCAAGAAAAAACGGCATTTGTAACGCCAGACGGCCTCTATCAATTTAGGAGACTAGCAATGGGTTTATGTAACGCACCATCTAGTTTCCAATATTTAATGGATGCAGTGTTGTCAGGTCTTAAGTGGACCATGGTATTAGTATACCTAGACGACCTCATAGTATTTGCCAAAACGTTTGAACAGCACCAGCAAAGGCTCAGAGCTGTGTTGCAATGTCTTCAAAAAGCCTCACTGACCCTGAAAACGAGTAAGTGTCGTTTTGGGGCAGACAAGATTGAGTATCTTGGCCATGTTATATCGAGTGAGGGAGTTGAAGTTGACCAGGGAAAGGTTTCAGCGGTTACCAAATTCCCTGTTCCAACTACCCTAACTCACATAAGGTAGTTTGTTAACATGTGTGGTTATTACAGACGATTTGTAAAAGATTTTGGCAAAATAGCCATGCCTCTTAATTTCTTGTTGAGGAAAGATCAACCCTTCGTGTGGGGTGAGTCCCAGCAGATGGCGTTCGATAGGCTTAAGCTCGCATTAGTTACGAGCCCGGTGTTAGCTTATCCAAAGGAAAATGCCGAAATTGAGATTCAATGCGACAGCAGTGGTTATGGCGTAATAGCCACTCTTGTACAAGTACAGGAAGGTAAGCCACGTGTCATTGCCTACGCAAGTAGGTCAATGACAGAAATAGAGAAACGCTACACTGCGAGTGAGCAAGAGTGCCTAGCCGTATTGTATGCGGTACAAAAATTTAGGCCCTATGTGTATGGGATCCATTTCACTGTCCTCACGGACCATAGTGCCCTGAAATGGTTATTCTCAGTAAAAGATCCACATGGCCGACTTGCTAGATGGTCCTTTGTACTACAAACAGGATATAACTATTCAGTATCGTCCTGGTAAAGTCGCCAATGACGTGGACCCATTGTTGCGTTTCCCAGTAGACCCTCCTGAGTCCATGGACTCGTCGGATGTCCTGGTGCTCGAGGGTATAGACTTGAGAGCAAAGCAGCTAGATGATCCATTAGTTGGAAAAATCCTTACTTTCATTGAGGAAGCCGAACGTCGCTCCTCTGGGGAAGAGGCCGCACCACGGGCGCCAACACCCCACAGAGAAGACAATAGTGTCCAAGACGGAATTTTGTATTTCGCTGGTTATGAGCCAGAAGGTAGGTCCTGGAGATTGGTTCTACCAAAGGGCCTAAGAAAAGAGGTTCTAGTGTCCATACATGCCAATGAGTTAGGCGGTCATTTAGGAATGACTCGAACATGGACTACTGTGAAATCTCGCTTTTACTGGAAGGGAGTCTACAGAGATACTCGCAGGTTTGTTCTTGGATGCTCTGTATTCCAGATCCATAGAGTCCGCAGAAGTCCTGGCCAAGGACTTATGCAAGACTTTGAGGAGGTATATTCTCCTTACCAAAGAGCTGGAATAGATTTTATAGGACCGTTTGTTACGTCTGAGAAAGAAGGCAATAAGTATGCTTTGATCTTTGTAGATCATTTTAGTCGTTATGTCGAGTCATTGGCAGTTCCCTCAGCGACGGCTGAGAGTGTCGTAGATGCCATACGGGATAAGATCCTGCTGCGACACTCAGTGCCTAAAGAGTTTGTGATAGACCAAGGTCGCCAGTTTACCTCGAAGCTTGTAAAAGCTGCGAGCGAGAAGTCGCGATATAAGTTACAGCACCTTATCACCCTCAGAGTAATGGTATTACTGAGAGGTGTAACCAAACTCTGAAAAAGATGGTCGCCAAATTTACGAGGCCTGACCAAAAGGACTGGGACGAATGTTTGGCAGCGGCCACATTCGCGTATAATCCCACAAGAAATGAGTCTACTGAGTTTACTCCATTTTACTTAGTGTATGGACGTGAGCCTAGACTCCCAATAGACTTAGATCTACCTTTGAGGTCAGATCCAAAAATTACGAAACAATTTCCTAGGAATCTGGATGTAGCTAGGTGTACAGCTCAGAAGAACTCACGTAGGGCACATGAAAAATCGAAAAGTCGATTTGATAAAAAACGTGTTCCAACAAAATTTTACATAGGAGAAAAAGTTATCCGTATAGTACCTGTAAGAAAGAAAGGTCTTTCACAGGCTTTCCTGGCTCAAAAGGTTGGTCCTTTTGAGATAACTGGGCAGATAGGCCCAGTAGACTTCAAAATCAAACCGCTAGATGGTAAAAGAAAGAGACATATAGTTGTCCATGTAAACGACTTAGTTCCTTTTCATAGCGAGTTTGACACTATTTCCCCTTCATGGAGTTCGTCCCATAGTAGAAATAGTAAGGTTAGGCAAATTTCTTTATCTTCAAGTGATGAAGAAAATTTACCTAAAGTAATTAGTCAAAAGTTCTCTGGTATGTCCAGTAGGCAAATGAGTTCGAAGACTTCCTCGGAAAAGTCAAAATCGAACTCATCAATTAGTAAAATACAGCGTCAGTCGTCTGTAGTCACCTTTGGCGCGACAGGTAACCTTTCCTCTGAGTTCAAGCGATAATGAAAAGCTTATAAATACTGCGAGAGGAAAGGTAACGGTTGACAATCACAATCGAGTTGCCGTCGGAGACCCTGCTTCAAAATTCAGACGCTCTACAAGATCCAGGAAGCCTCCTAGAAGATTGGGCTGGAGTGACTCTTCGTGAGTCTTTCTCAAAAATCATGGAAGGTAAGTACTGTTCGTCAGTAAGCAAAATAATAATAATAAGTTTATTTGAAAATTTTCTTGCTTACTGTTCGTCAGTAAGCAAACTTGCTTACCCTTGCCATTTCCTGAGGGGGTAGCGACACCTAAGGGGAAAAAAAGCGGTCCGGTTCCGCTTCCTCGAAAGGAAATAGTGAAGGCTCCACCAACTCCTTCCGTATCAGCAGCTCCACCTTCAGCTAAAACAGCCGCTAGAGCTCATGTGGAGGCTGCTGCGAGAGCTCACTCCGAAGCTGAGGCTAGGAAAGCCACAGCTGCTGCCAAAAAGGCTGAATCCGCAGCAAAAAAGGCAGCGACAGCAAAGGCTCCACCAAGGGCACGGGTGCCCACATCCAAAGCCGCACCTCCCAATCAGCGGCCGCAGGTTCCTCAAGGTTGGGGAAATTTCCGAATTCCCAAGCGTCCACAGGAGAAAAAGGTGGTGGTGGATGCCCCCTTCATCATCGTGCGAAGTGCAGAAGATTTGTCTATCGCTGGCACTATGAGGTCCGCGGTGATGGCACCAGTACGTGCCTTAGCGCCACCACCGAATCCAGGGAAGAGGAGAGGGCGGAAGTCTCTTAACTCTAGGAAGTGCTTCGTTTGCCGACAGAGAGGGCACGAGGCAAGGAATTGCCTGATTCAAAGGCCTCGTCATTCGGACCGGGATTGAGGACAATCCATCGGAAAAGGAGGGAGCCCTGAAACGGGGAGGTATAATTATATAAATAATTATAATATTCCTTTGTTATTATGCAACCCTTAAGTTTGCTTAATAATCTATTTCAATTTTTCTCAGAAGCCAACGGACTTTTGTCCGATTGGCTGTCCTTCACAATGTAGTTTTTGTCTTTGTTGTGTACAAAGATAAAAACTACATTGTGAAGGGAAATTGGGATCATTATGAACTTGACGTCCGGTTCGTCAAGTTCTTTTGGGTTTGGTTGAATCTCCAATTGTTTGGAGATTCATCAGTAAATTTAAAGTAAAGTTTATTTATTTTAATAAATTATTGGGACGATAATTGCCCAGATAAACCTTAATTTCGGAGTTTTGTTGTTTAATTTAGTAGTTAGTAGGGTCATAGGTCAGTTAGATTAGGTAGGTTAGGTTGAAAAGTGAATTTTGGGAGTTTGGAGTTGGAAAGAGAGAGTGAGGAGGAACCACGGACGGTAGTTTCCGGAGGTCATCATCATAAGTCCGTCCGCTCATCATTTGGAACCCAGGAGGATTCCAAATTGTCACAATATTAAAACTGACTCATTTAGTCACGATTTATATTCTTATGAGCATACGGACTCACAAGTCATTTGACTCAAAGACTTCAAATTTTATATTTAAGTTAGACAAATAAATTTCAAGAATAATTAAATCAGTATTATGACTATTAATTATTAAATAAGTTATTGCTCATTGATTGAGCTAAGAATGGATTAGGAATTAATTGTAAGTATAAATTTAGTTCTGAATGATGTAAGTGTGAAGAGTGATGAAATTTTAGTGCAACCAGTTAATAATGTGATTGAAATTTCTTGTCATGTGGGAGAGTCCATTATCAGCTGTGCGTGAAGTAAAATGAAATAAGCACCTTCACTTTCCCTTTCATTCACTTCACTTCATTCGGAGCGTTATCAACCAATCACAACAAAGCTACACTCCACAAAACAAAGGAAACCATCACTCATTTTTACCAATCAAATGTAAACCTTAATCCAAATTACAAGAAAACAATTGATTTAATTAACTATTTTTTATTGACACACCTGACTATCACACTCCAATTTACGGATCCGAACTTCTGAAGATGGTCTGACGGTAGTCATAATTCTGACTTCGTTGGCTCTTGCTAAGACAGTGCGCAAATGATGGAAGTTGAAAATCAAAGGCTGATCGTTTAATCAAATCACCACCACCGGTCTTCAGTTACGGAATTTCTTCCCAATAATAATCCTCGGTAAGCATTTTTGGAATTTTTGACGTCTTTTTTAAACCAGAACTGGAGGGAATTATTAGGTTGGATGTTGAATTTGATTTAACCATAGTCATTCATAAAGTATGAGTACATCACTTTTTAACTTAAAGAAAGTAAAGTAATGGAAAAAGTTAGAATGTTGGAGTTGGAGGAGTAATCTTAATTTTGGAGTAGGGAATGTCATTTGTTCCATTAGTTTCCTTATGTTTAAAATAGTGGAGTACTCTTTTGTATCCAACCGATTTTTAATAGATAGTGTCCGTCTTTGCTCAATTTAGTGTTTATCAAATCAAGGTTGATGAGAAAAGCCTTGGTGTTTGTACTATAATTTTTGTAATTTTTATTCCTTGAATAATAATTTGTAACAATGCATGAATTATTATTGAATTGATTCAATCGACTGAGTTTTACTTTCCCGACAAACTAATAAACCTAAACAACCATTCGTTTAAGTAATTTGTTTAGGTTCTTAGGGTATATGCACATAGAGTCGCGACAGCGAATTTTACAAACGCGACGACGATTTTGCTGAATCGCGGTTACAAAGACGAATGTGCAATCGTAGACTCAATCGAGCTTAATTACACATAAGCATCAGCTACGATTGCGATTGAAATATTCCATTGGAAGAAATGAGCAATGCAAAACAATGTAACAAAGCAGAGAAGCAAATAGAGGGGTCGGCAGGTTCTCTGTTGAGTCAGATGGAAACACACACAGGGGTCAAAACTCTCGAATTTTTTTCCTCAATTCACCATCTATCAGGATTACAGAATGGCGCATCGTTACAAAACATGCTTTGATTGGACATAAGCTAACGGGTGCAGCGGAACAAAAGGGACTGACGTAACTTGAGAATTTACTATTACTAATCGCGCGAATTTCATATTAGTAGTATTTTTTTTTGGATTAAGCGGGATTTTGTATTGTGGAAAACGGGTTTCCTAATTTCCCTAGTAATACCACTGAGGAAATGACAGCATCACAACAAGAAGTTCTTAGAATTCGTTTCGGACGACTGATTGAATCCAACCCGGGTGTTACGAAATTGGAGGTTGTTAAACATTTTCAACTGGAAAATATTCGTAAGCAAACAATTTATAGGATAACCAAAAGGGTTGAAAATGGAATCCCAATGGAAAAAAAAAGTTCGTTCCGGGAAAAAGCCCAAAATTACGACGAAAGAGAAAGTCCGTAAACTGGAAAAGCTTTTTGAAGAAAGCGACAAGATTANCCAAAATTACGACGAAAGAGAAAGTCCGTAAACTGGAAAAGCTTTTTGAAGAAAGCGACAAGATTAGTCAACGGTACACAGCAAAAAAATTCAAATGCAGTCATCGACATATTCTACGGACACTACAAGACAAGACCAACATCAAATGTTTCAGAAAAGTCGATCCCCGGAGTACACGGAAGAGCAAATTCTCAAAGTGAAAACTCAGTGCCGAAGATTATGCAGAAATTCTCAAAAAAAAAGTTCATCATTGACGACGAACATTACTTCCCCTTAAGCAAAGCTCTTATTCCTGGAAACAGTAAATATTACTCCACAGACAGGCAGAGTACTAGTCCAGAGGTAAAACTAAAATTTAGACACAAGTTTGAAAAAAAAATTATGATTTGGATTGCACTTTCACCGGATGGAATCAGTACTCCTTACTTCATCCCATCAGGCCTCGCCATTAATCAGAATATTTATAAAACTCAGTGTCTTGCAAAGAGACTCATCCCATTCATCGAAAAATATCATTCGGACGGGAATTACATCTTCTGGCCAGACAAAGCATCTTCTCATTACGCGAAATCCGTGATTGACTTTCTCCAAGAGAAAGTCGTTCATTTTGTACCAAAGGAAGAAAATCCAACCAACTTACCCCAAGCCCGTCCAATAGAAGATTTTTTTGGTTATTTAGATCAACTAGTGTACAGAGGTGGTTGGAAAGCCACTGACACTACTGCTTTAATGAAAAGAGTGAAGTAATTGCTTGAAACAAGTGGACATATCAGTCGTCCGAAGGAGTATGGAGAAAGTTCGCAAACTATTGCGCGCCTGTGCCGAAAATGGACCATACTCTATCAACCATTAGTGGAACAGTAAGGCAAATATTATGCTTTATCCAATGGAATTACATTCGGAATTTTATATTTGCAGGAACTTGATCAAAATATGAAATTTACATCAGTCCCTTTTTTTCCGCTGCACCCGTTAATGCAAAACAATGGAGCAAAGCAGAGAAAGGAGAAAGAGGGATCGGCAGGTTCTTTGTTGAGTGAGGTGGAAACACACATAGTGGTCATACTTTGATTTTTTTTTCAACTCACCATCTCTCATCATTACAAAATCGTCACAAAAAATATCTGTTTCGAACAGATATGAGCGAATCGTTCCTAGAGACGATAAAATATCTAAAAACTCTCATCGCGATTGAAAAAACTCTCGTCGCGAATCTATGTGAAGGCTTTTGCGTTAATCGCGAATACTAAAATCGTCATCGCGTACGTAAAATTCGCTGTCGCGTCTCTATGTGCATGTAGCCTTAGGTCAATGATCCGTGTAATGCTTGACGGGAAAGTAAAAGTCAGCCGATTGAATCAATACAATTTAGTAAGGTTTCATTATTTTCGACTGATTTGTATCAGAGGGCGAAAAAATTGGATTTTTATATAAAAATCCGATTTTTTGGATTTAAATCCGATTTTTTGGATTTAAATCCGATTTTTTGGATTTTTATGTTTTAATTGTCAAAAATCAAATATATGATGTCTGAAAGGGCATTGAAACAAAAAAAAAATTTTTTAACTTTGCAGATTACCAATTTTTTTGAAAAAATTTCTTCAAATTCATAATTTTGCAAGCGTTTATTTGTCCTTTATTTCACCAAAAACGAAATTGAAGCTAGGAATCTGAATTTGGATGCAGTGTTAGTGCTTAAATTTATCTTCAAGTTTGTCTAAGTGGGTAAAAATAAAAATCCAAAAAATCATTGATTTTTATTCTTGGATTTAAATTTTAAATCGAATTTAAATCAGGATTTAAATCCGACTTCGGACCCTGGTTTGTACATAAAATGATTAGCAGAAGTTAATACCGATCCCTTCAGAAGTAGTTAGAGCTTTTTGATTTTTTTTTTTGCAGTCGCGGCTTCAGTTGCCTCGCATATTTTATTTATTGATTTTGGATTTTCATTGTTATTGAGTGAAACTCATTTCTCCCCAACTGCTTCCCAACCCAGATGCACATATGGTCTCCCACCTTTTCCCTCTCTAACGGTAAGCTACGGAAGCCTCAGTTTAACTTCAATTTCTGAAGAGGTGAGGTGTATAATTTTGGTTTGTTTTGATTTTGATGATTTTTAAAAGTTTTTTGAATTTATTTCAAATAGAATTAACCTCTCGAAGTTTAATCCAAAGAAAGTGAAGTTAAAAATATGGTTTGGGTATACACTTGGGGAGTATCGGTCTAATTGTTTGTTTTTTTTTTTTTTTTTTTTTTTTTTCAGAAAAAATTTTCTCTTCTGGATTTTTGCATTCTCCACGAATCATAACAATTGAAGATTTTTGGAGAATTTTTAAAACAAAAAAGTTATATTTCTCGAAATAATTTTTGCAAAATGCCCAAAAGTATCATTATTTATGCTATTTTGTTAGTTTGAACACAACTTAACAACCTAACAAACATCCTCAAATGTCAAGATTCTTGTATAGAAATGCAAACATCCGAAAAAAAAATTTTCAAAAAAAACTTGATTTTTTTTTCAAATACTGTCTCTTTAAATTGAAAGAAAACACCCCCTAAAATCTATACCCCAATATAAATTCTTATTTATTAATATTGAAGAATTGCTGAATTTTCTATCTGAAAATTATTCTAAAAGTATTTTTCCATAAGGCTAAACAATAAAAATTATTACGGCCGATTCCAACTGCATCCCTAACCAGAATTTTATTCCCAATTTTCAATTCTTTTGTATTGGTCTGCTTCTCAGAATAAAATAACTTTTCGCATACCATGGGAATCTTGAGAAATTTTTACAGTGCCCGACTCTGCATAGTGGTATGCTTACACCATGAGAAAGTTTTAGTATTTAGGTTGATTATACAGTGGAATTCGTTTAATGTCACCCCCAAGGGAGCCCAAATTTTTGGTGATATAAAGCGAAGGTGACATAATGCGATATTGGCAACTTTTTTAATTTTGGTGTTTAACATAGTGTTTGGTGACAAAAAGCGGATTTGTGAATCTTGGTTTACCTATTAATTTTACTATGTTAGACTCAGTGTTCAAAATTACAACAGTTTGACCTAGTGGTGAGTACCTGTACGTACAGGCAGCCTGAAAATGCCTGTGCCTGTGCCTGCGCCTGCAGGCGTGGGCCAGGCGGGCAGTCAATAATAGATATAGTAACAGGGATGGGCCAGGCGGGCTAATTATGGCATGGGCACAGGCCAAGCAGGCATATCCTTTTTTTTCCACAGGCGCCTGTGTAAAGTTTGCACAATAAGTGGTCCGATGCATTTTTCAGAACCAAATTTTTTCCATAATTTTCTTTTCGTCTCACCACTGCACTACAGTTGTAGAGGAAATACTGATACTGTAGTTGAAAGTTGTTGTGGACATACTATAGGGGGCATGAGACATACGAAGTCCTACAGGCACAGGCACGGCCGGGCGTACATTCTCACAGGCACAGGCCAGGCGTACATTCTCACAGGCACAGGCCAGGCGGGCATGACATATGAAGTCATACAGGCACAGCCACAGGCGGGCGTACTTTCTCACAGGCACAGGCCAGGCGGGCATGACGCATAAGAAGTCTTGCAGGCACAGGCGGGCATACTTTCTCACAGGCATAGGCCAGGCGGGCATTAGAAAACCTTGCAGGCGCTCACCTCTTTGACCTAATGAAAACGGTCAGTAATTTTTTTTTCTGCACGTAACAGAAAAATGTTTCTTCAGTGAAGATTTTTCTTTCCCCATTTTATTAAGGTGTAAATTGAATGTATACAATTTGGAGAGAAATTAAGAAAAAAGATGTGAAATGCAAACTATGGCACGAAAGTTGCCAATAAAAGAAGTAAACTTCCATGTGTGGGGTTGGAATGGGTGACTCAAGATGAAATATGAAATTAGGCGAAGTGACATAAGGCGACCTATTCTTACTCTTAAGTGCATGGGCATCCGCCGGGAATTTTTAAATTGGTGATACAAAGAGACTTGTGACAGAAGAAGGGGTGACATTAAACGAATTTCACTGTATTTATATGTGAGGTTTGCGAACCAGGGACGGGATGCAGAAAGGACTTCACTATGATTTTGGATTATGTGAAATTACATTCACAGCGATTAGGTTTTAGAATAGAGCTAAGTTTTAGCCGGTCTTTGACATACTTAAGTTCAAGTTGATCCTCATAAGTTGTTTCACTGTTGCCATTGTCTTAGAATGTGTTACGGGCATAGAAACCACGTGACTTGCGNAGTTGTTTCACTGTTGCCATTGTCTTAGAATGTGTTACGGGCATAGAAACCACGTGACTTGCGTGCCCGGTTACAAATCAATTTTTTTAAATAAAAAAATTGAAATTCAAACAAATCAAAGTTTTCGTTATTTACGCTTTCATTGTAATATAGAGTATTAGACCATACGTATGTCTATGGATACTCTAGGATCATATGAAGCTAGAAGAAAAGGTACGATTGTTTTAGAATTGAACTTCAATTTTTGGAGTTCAAGTTTGACAAATTATAACCAAGATATGAGTTTTTCTTTTTTGATGCGTGCGTATAAAAATATTTGGTTGGATTTAACCAGAGTTACCTCACTTAGTAGATTTAAAAAAGTGGGGTACTCTTTGGTTAAATCCAACCAAATATTTATTGATGACATTTTTATGATGCTAAAGGTTTAATATGAAACGAAGGCCATAGTCATTTTCAGAAGTATGGCAAGAGAAGACCATAGACAGCCAATATTTTTGGTTATTTAACAACAGATAACAGACAGAAATCCGGATTGTTAATGATTCTGATAAGTTTTTGCAGGAACAGTCTAAGGACTATGGTGATACACAAAGATCCTAATTGATCTAAATTCCCCAAATCATTCAAGACCAAATATCGATATTCGGTAGAAGAATCTCTCTGGATTTTAGATCTAAGTTCATTTGGGTCTAATAACGTTTTTTTTTTTCAAAATCAAATTCAGAAATAAAATAATTTTACATACTAGCATCTGGATATGGATAGAAACTGCGTTTCCCCTGGTGTAGCATGATTACGATTTGTTCGATGAGACAAATGAGGGCCAAGTACGTCATACAATTTTTTGACTCCAACTTCTGTCATACCGGTATGTTTTCTGAGCTCGTAACGAGTAAGTGAGTCAAGTCGGGTTCGCTGTTTGAAAGTTTTTGCAAGCTGATCAAAATACTGGGGGAAAAATGGCAAAGCCATTGCTAATAATTTGACAGAAGACAGCAAAAAAACAGTTAAGTGATCTACAAGAGGTTACTTAAGATTTTGGATTAATTAATCTCTTAAGTTACACTTAGTGTCTTATTGAATCCGAATAAACTTAGTGGACTTTCTTTGAATCGAGATATGGTAATTCTTATAACTTAAGTCTAAGATTTCTCCTAAGTACTTTCTTGCATCCAGTCCCNTTACGCTTTCATTGTAATATAGAGTATTAGACCATACGTATGTCTATGGATACTCTAGGATCATATGAAGCTAGCAGAAAAGGTACGATTGTTTTAGAATTGAACTTCAATTTTTGGAGTTCAAGTTTGACAAATTATAACCAAGATANAAGAAAAGGTACGATTGTTTTAGAATTGAACTTCAATTTTTGGAGTTCAAGTTTGACAAATTATAACCAAGATACGAGGTTAAAAATATTTGGTTGGATTTAACCAGAGTTACCTCACTTAGTAGATTTTAAAAAGTGGGGTACTCTTTGGTTAAATCCAACCAAATATTTATTGATGACATTTTTATGATGCTAAAGGTTTAATATGAAACGAAGGCCATAGTCATTTTCAGAAGTATGGCAAGAGAAGACCATAGACAGCCAATATTTTTGGTTATTTAACAACAGATAACAGACAGAAATCCGGATTGTTAATGATTCTGATAAGTTTTTGCAGGAACAGTCTAAGGACTATGGTGATACACAAAGATCCTAATTGATCTAAATTCCCCAAATCATTCAAGACCAAATATCGATATTCGGTAGAAGAATCTCTCTGGATTTTAGATCTAAGTTCATTTGGGTCTAATAACGTTTTTTTTTTTCAAAATCAAATTCAGAAATAAAATAATTTTACATACTAGCATTAATTACCCTGATTTATTTCATTAGTGTCAGTAAGTCGTGAATCACACGGTGCGAAAAATAAAATGACGGGCAAATGTTAACTAATTAGTAAGATTAATTACATAGGATTCAACGCCGAAGGTTGATTTATTGAAATAGGCAAAGGAAGGTATTGATGGCGTAACGGTCCCAACTAACATCTAGAGCAGGGTTTGTCGAAATGTAATGGAGACTTTAGTAATCNTCAAAATACTGGGGGAAAAATGGCAAAGCCATTGCTAATAATTTGACAGAAGACAGCAAAAAAAACAGTTAAGTTACACTTAGTGTCTTATTGAATCCGAATAAACTTAGTGGACTTTCTTTGAATCGAGATATGGTAATTNATTTTAGATCTAAGTTCATTTGGGTCTAATAACGTTTTTTTTTTTCAAAATCAAATTCAGAAATAAAATAATTTCACATACTAGCATCTGGATATGGATAGAAACTGCGTTTCCCCTGGTGTAGCATGATTAGGCCAAGTACGTCATACAATTTTTTGACTCCAACTTCTGTCATACCGGTATGTTTTCTGAGCTCGTAACGAGTAAGTGAGTCAAGTCGGGTTCGCTGTTTGAAAGTTTTTGCAAGCTGATCAAAATACTGGGGGAAAAATGGCAAAGCCATTGCTAATAATTTGACAGAAGACAGCAAAAAAACAGTTAAGTGATCTACAAGAGGTTACTTAAGATTTTGGATTAATTAATCTCTTAAGTTACACTTAGTGTCTTATTGAATCCGAATAAACTTAGTGGACTTTCTTTGAATCGAGATATGGTAATTCTTGTAACTTAAGTCTAAGATTTCTCCTAAGTACTTTCTTGCATCCAGTCCCAGGGATTGGGGAAAAATTCAAAAAGCTCTAACTACTTCTGAAGGGATCGGTAGTAGAAATGATCTAAGCAATGTCAGTCGGTGCCCCCGAGTCGGGCGGTGGCGGAGTATGCCCGTGCATGAGGAGTCTCGTATTGAATAATAATTGTTATAACTTAAATAAATAAATAAAATAAACTTGTTAGTAAGGTTAGGATTTAGGCAGGTCATTTCTCTGTAAATTCCAGCTTAAGAAGTCGATGTTTAAAAAATGCGCTTGTCGGTCAAACTCGTAATGAGAATTTTCCATTCTAAAGTGAACCTAAAGAGCTTACGCCTAAATCCAGCCAAATTTTATAATTGTGAAAACGATGCAAACGGTACGAGAATGGGATTAGCTGCGTAATATTGATTATCACAAGTGTCATTTTTATTTTTGAGGTTTGTAGTCTCTAGATGAAGATGTTATTATCACTAAGTAAAGTGATAACTACGCAACAGTGAAACAGGTTGATGAAAATGAAATGAATTTCTTCAAAAAAAATTATCTCCGTCTTCCGAAGTATTGGTAGTTTGGTCCAAAACTTTTTCCTCTATAAAGTTGTGCGATGTGTGGGAGAGCAATTTCTACAGAAAAAAAAATCATGTCCATTTATACTCATCGTATATTTATTATATTGCTTATCTCTAATTCAATTCTCTTTTTGTTGTTTAGAAAAAGTCTGAGTTGATGTCCATAGAATGGTACGAAATTATGTCTCACCAGTTAACCATACTACGATGTTCCTTCCTAATCCTTACTTCTCTTGATTTAATGAAGTTCACTGACATCGAGTTCTGTTCCTTCTATTATGATGATGCAACAGCTAAAGCTATCTGCTATTTGGACTTTTTTCTCCGCTGCTTCTAAAGATAATGTCTGAATGATTAGTTTTTGTAGTAATTTGTAACGCAGCATCTGCTTCCATCCTTCTGGCTGATTACTTCCTAAATGTTCCCCAACCAATGAGGAAGAAGTGTAGAGACCTCATCTCGTCTGCCTGTTTATCTTACCTATATTTCTACCCGTGTCTTTCTCTTCCATTTTTGCATTCAGCTTTGTTCTAATCTTATCTCAGCTCTTGTTTTTTTCGTATACTTTCTACCTCGCCTCAGCTGATGTAACAAAAGTTTGTTTACAAAAAATTCTAATGCATTGTACTGATATTCTGGACCTACTGTGTAATTTGTCTCTTCCGTTTTTGTAATTGAGAAAAATTTGTTTTGCTTCTCGACTTTAAAATTATGCTTTTTCTTTAATTCTTACCGCATCGTTTTGTTGACATAAATGAATGTTTGTTTGACTTTTCACTCGTAGATTCAACTTCAGACTTTATGAGTTTTCATTTCTTTTTCAGATAACCAGTTACGTAAGTACGGCAAAGTTACCAGACCCCGTTTGGTTAGAATCAAGTGTCACACGAAATGTGAAAATCGTGTATACTTCGTGGGTTTGATAATAGAGAGGAATAATTGAAACATAATCTCAATGATTAACGCCTTATAATTTGACTCAAGAGAAAATGAGGATTGAATTTGAGGAGAGGCTGATTGCCTTTACATTTCTCATGAAACCATCATTGCATTCGGTTCTGTTGATATTAAATTCTAGACAAGAACAATGGAAACAATTATTGTAAAGGGTTGATCTTCGTTTTTGGATAGAGAAACTCTCTCTAGGTTTAAGTTTCATTATAATATTCCATTTATCTTCATCATATCCATGTCACTTAAGTTCAAGTTGCAAACAGTTGATGCATTCGTTTTTTGTATTTTTTTTTACGGTGGCCTTACTCTATTCTATAAAATATGTATAAAATCCTATTCAAATGAAACTTATAATCAAAACTTTCCCCAAATTAGGAACGGAGTATTTACGAATACATTGTGATGCGTGATGATGGTTAATTGTATAAATTGTATGAGATATGAGAATTTGGAGCAAATAATTATGTGAATTGTTTCTTATGATTATAGGTGACGAATGGGGATGGGAGAGGAAATGATGAAAATGACTTCAACGCTCGTGGAGACGGTGTCCATCAACTATGAGGATTTTAACGAGAGTTTTCTCACTTGTGGAACTTGTCTTTGCACTTATGATGGAGCAGAACACACGCCGAAACTCCTCCCTTGCTCTCACACCGTGTGCCTTCATTGTCTAGGTTATATCAAATTTCGAGAATTGATATAATATAATATAATAATATCTAATGTTTTGTATTGTTTAGGGAGAATTGCTGCTGCGGCGCTTCCAACGACATCACTAACGTCCTACACGACGACGGCATCAACATCATCTAGTCTCACCGGCGTTGGAACACCGCGCGAGAGCTCAACTTTTCGATGTCCCATTTGTCGTGAATTGATACATGTCCCAAGAGGAGGAGTTCCGGCTCTACCGCCGTCATTTCTGGTTAATCAACTCCTTGACCTTATGGCATCACAAAGACGAGAAGTTATACCAAAATGCTCCATTCACTCCGGTCAGGTAAATAGAATGATTTTAAAACCAACTATTCAAGAATTCATCAGAACTTGAGTGAATCAAATCAGACATTTTGAATTTTCAGTAGAAGTTGCTGAGAAATTAAGTTTTTATTAAATTGCTCTATTCCTCTGTATTTTATTTCTACAGGAACTTTTGTTTTGTGAAACGTGTGATACAGTATTCTGTGCAGTATGTGTTCCATCACCTCACACGGCGAGTACTCCAACGGGCGACCATACTGTGATCCCATTTTCAATTGCAATTAAGAGGATGTCGGAGATTCTCCTTTATAAGGCAAATGAGTGCCTTGCTAAGGTAAAAGAAGAAAATGTACCTATTTACTCGTCAAATCTGAACTTATTTTATGCTATATAATGCTAATTTTACTCAATGAATTTTATTATTGCTGTTGATTTTTATTTTAGCTAAATGAAGCAAGTGAAAGCGTTTCTGATGAAATGAAGAGTCTCAATGTTGCAGCGGAAGCAGCAGAAACAGTTGCGAATAAAGCATTCGAAGAAGCGGCTCATTTGTTAGAACGCCGCCGTTTGAGCTACGTAGGAAAAATTCGGGAAATGGCTGGTTCCAAAAAAGAAAAATTGAAAGAGCAGTTGGAGCTAATTGATAAAGAAAAAGCAAAAGTAAGGCAAACGTGCGATGGACTCGAGTATCAAGTGGAGGTAATGTCTTTTTACTGTCTAATCTATTCTTCATTTTCTGTAAAACTTCTCGCTACAAATTTAACTAAAAATGGATTGATTACTTATGAAAATTTTCTGACTTTCCAGGTACGCCATATAACGAAACGGATCTCAGAATTATCCACTCAGTTAGATTCCTTTGTGTCTCTCCGACATCCACGTGAGAACGCGTATCTACTCTGTAAAACTGAAAGTGATTTAATGTCATTGGAAAATGCCGTTTGTACAAACATTCGGACTTCCACAACTTTCCCACCGTTGTGTACTCTCTCACTCCCTTCAGACTCCTTACAACAATGCGTAGGAATAGAAATGGAACTTGTCTTGGAGACACGGGATTATCACAACCATTTACGAAAGGAAGGTGGAGATCCAGTACGTGTTGGAGTCCAAACTCCAAAGAAAAGTCCCACACCTCAGATTACTATACAAGATAATGAAGATGGAACTTATTCTATTCGATTTGCTCCGTCAGAGACAGGGATACATGAGATCCATGTGGAAATATTTGGTCGTCCGATTCAAAATGACAACTTTGTACTCGAAGTATCTGAGCACAACGATCCAGTGAAAACATGGGGAACAGGAGAACTCAACCAACCGGTTTCCATTACGAAGAACGAGCATGGAGAGATATTTATTTTAGATACAGGAAATGCCCGGATTGTTGTACTAGACCAAGGAAATACAATCAGACGGATTCTCAACAATGAAACTCTCGACGTAAGCTACTTGGAATTAAAATTTAACTTTTTTTTTGGTACAACAACTTTTACGTTTTACATCAATATGTTGTATTTGTAGGGTCGTAGTTGCACTGGAATTACATACTGTAACCAAACTGAACAACTCATCGTTGTAAACTGGAGGTCAAAGCAAGTAACAAAAATGTCTCCAAAAGACGGGTAAATTCACTATCGAATCACTACTGACTGAATAAAGTTACTCCAAGGTTAAATTCAATATTTTGAATTCAGTCAATCCAGTTCGAATAAAATTTTAATATTCAAATATGATTGGTTTAATTTGAATATTAAAATTTTGTTGGGGCTTTCTTATTGAAAAACCTGGTAAATTTCTTTTCAGTTCTGAGTTTAGATCAATTTTAGTGACATATTTTTTGGGGTTCGTATAGATCCTTGATTGGGAAGTTTACACATGATGAGTTTGTAGAACCAATTGGGATTTCGGTTGATGGAAAAGGAAACATTTACATTGCAGACAATGGAGCTCGCGTCGTTTTCATTTTTGATCCAAATGGAATTCTTAAAAGTAAAATCAAGCGTGATAATTTTGGTCTCCTGGGAGGAGTTGCGATTGGTCCGGATGGGAAAACACTCGTCGTTGCAGATATGAGTCTCTTCATTATAAACATTGAAGATGAGAATCAAAGTATCAAGGAAATCAAAGTTGGTGGTAAAGGACGATTTGGTGGGGTCTTTGTAGATTCAGATGGACTCATTGTGGCCACTCGTACAGAGAAAGCGAGAAGTTTCATCCAAGTCTTCAAAGAAAGCAAAATCGTCACTACCATTGACTCATTTGGGTCGAAATTGAAGAGACCGAGTGATGTTGTTGTTTCAACTACTAAGGATATCATCGTAGTGGATTTGGGAAATCATTGTATCAAGCAATACCGCTACAAGTAACTTGAGAGTAGAATTCAAAAAGTTCATCGAAAGCGAAATTTAAACTTAATTCTTCGAAAGTATAGAATTAGTCCAGAAACTTTAAGTATTAAGCGCTATTTTTCCTTTTGCTGTTATAATCAAATCCTGCCATTTCTCTTGGTAAGGGGACTTTTTGCTGACACTTATTGGCAATTTTGTCACAAAAGTTGAAATTGCTTTCTTCACTATTCACAAAGCGTGCAGAGTCCAATCCAAATTATTCAAAATTGCTCATCTTTCTTAAATTCTCTGTATCTAATTTAAAGTCATAGTTGTAAAAAAAACTTTCTGTAGTAGCTTTTTAAGTTCATGTTACTGTCTGAATTTGGACAACAATCACTGTGTTATACCTTCCATGTATTATAATATGTTGTAGACGGTCACTGTTTGTAAACTTTAAGATAGTTTGTTAATTTACAGAAATTTCTGTAATTGATCAATGTCAATGCTGCTTGCACCAGTGCAATAATTAATTAGTTGATTTTAAAAGCCAATTTTAAACTAATGTTTAGTTAAGTAAGCTGGAGTGCCATGAGACTTTTAAATATGGAACTGAAAATGAGCGATGCCATATTGATTTAGAAAAGAGTCATTTGTTTATGTAACCAAAACCATTGTGTATCCTTCACTACTCTTTCATTTGTACGTTAAACGATGTACTTATAATATGTTGTTAATTAGTTTTGAATGAGACGTCGTGCCCTAGTCAGTCCCTGTACCATTGTTGTCTGGAATTTGTATCTGTAACTTCTGAAATGGTTTTAAAAGAAATTTGTGTTGTACAGGGAAATCTAAGTAGTAAGTTAAAATCTCGACGCAACATTCACATTACTGGAACAATGGAAGTACTTTAATCTCAACTTAAGTTAACTAATTAATTTCTTGCTAACTCATTTAGCTTTCTTTTTGTTACCTTGTTTTCGATTTTGTTTAAAATTTTTTATGAATGTGGAAAAGAAATGAGCCAACAGGCATCGGGAGGAACTTTATGCACGAGCAAATTACGTTAAAGAAATAAACGAATAAAGTACTGCTGAAAGTATTCAGATTCAGATCATGTAAACTTAAAAATAATTTACTTAGTAAGGACCTTATTCGTATAATCGTAGCCAAGCAGACAAAGTCAGAGTGACTACGATTAGTAGGGTGGAAGATTTTATACGATTAAATCTAAATTTATAGTATTAGAGTAAGATTACTTTTTCTTTTTCTTCTCTTTGGTGTCGGATTCGGATTCTGTGGGTCTCGGTCGTGGCTTCTGCCAGTTGAGAGGTTTTTTACTGTACATTGGCCAAGGTGGAATGGTTAGCTGTTAAAAATATAGTAATAATTTTTTGTTAATTAAATCTTATATGATTTACAGAAACTTATTATGACTTGCATACTCAATTTTAATTAAAATGTAATGAAAGCTAACTTACAATCGCTGCCAACAGGAAACCACCACCAAGAATCCACACCGTTTCAGAGAACTGTTGGATAGCATAACCCCAAACGAAGCCAACGACCTGAACATTAAAATTAGCAACTTAAATTATACCTCCACGTCACTGGCTACTGCCTACTGGTAAAACCTTCGGCAGACGCATTACTCAAGGTATACTCAACAATATTATGAATAAGACAATGAATCCATCCAAAACTGCTAACCTTTTATACGTCCAATAAACTAAGTGGACGTACTAGTATTAGGATGAGAAATCGTATTGAAATTTTTTGTATTTAAAAAAACAATTGTTTA
The DNA here is from genome assembly GCA_002738285.1 of Holacanthella duospinosa. Lineage (NCBI taxonomy): Eukaryota > Metazoa > Arthropoda > Collembola > Poduromorpha > Neanuridae > Holacanthella > Holacanthella duospinosa. The sequence continues at coordinate 520,327 of NIPM01000123.1, read as the reverse complement.
ACTTACACCAAAAAGAAGAATTATGATACGAGATAATTTTTCTGCACGGGCCTGTCCATCATAATCCTATGAATTGAATACCATTACAAACATTAACATTACATAAATAATTAAACTTTTTGAAATCTAAACATTTGTGTAAAGTAAAGTAACGGCAAAATCTTACCATATGTAATTCGTCATACCAAGACGTGATTCCCATGATTGACTATTTCGACCCAGAAGTTGTATGAGTTAGTTTAGAAAATATATTCGTTAGGTTCTGGAATAAAGTAGAAGAACTAATTAACAATTAAGAATTAATAAATTTAAATTCAATTAAAATTAATCAAAAGTCAAAGAATAATTTAATTTTACCGACTGACTGCACTAACTAGGTTTTTAGTTCTGGCCACGTCAAATTCAAGTGGGTTTTCCTTGTTTGTGGGCGGGAAATTCAAAATCAAAATAATTCACTTTTTGAGACAAAATTCCATTCCATTCATTTAATTTTATTTCATTTATTTCATTCGACTTATATTTTGTGCGTTCTGTGTTGTGCTTCTGATTTATTGTGATTTATAGTTCATTTTATTATTTAAACTTAAAATTTTTTTTTTTGATTTGTATAATTAACAACCTAAGTATTTGGTGAATTATTGCCCTTCCACATCCTTGTTATCTTGCATCACCTTGGAACATGATCTGTGTCCTCTGTATGTCATCTCTAATAGTCAACCTCATCTCATATTTCGCCTGTTCTTGCGTAGTAACTTTTATTTTTATTTTTATTAGAAAATGAATTTTGCAGGGAATCCTACAGGAAGTCACGAATTGTCTTGGATAGGCTTGAAGAATTGATTAAAAATTCCTACATTTTATCTATGAAGTAATGACGTCAATGGTGGTGGTTGGGTTAAATTACATTCTTTATCTATGCCAGTCTATTATCGTCATTTTTCATATTTTTAGAGATCTAAGGGACGTTTACTACGGCTTCTGCATTGACACGGAGTCAAACATAACATAAACGACCAGCATTTCATCCGGTTTAGCTTTTATACTACTATAGTCGGATGAATATGAAGATATCAAGTGTCTAAAAATCTGCTATCATTTCTACAAGTATCTAAGGTAAGAAATCATTGTTGTATATCACTAGGGATTGGTCATTATTTAAATTGAATAGAATGGTATCAATATGTAAAGACTATTAATACTTCCACCTATTTTATATAATTTAAATATTTCTAAATATAAATACTTACGGAAGGAAAATTCCTGGTTGTCTTTTCTAAATTAGAGCCAGTAATTTAGACAAACCGAATCTTATCGTCCGTACTCGTAGTTGAAAGGGTACATAAACCCGATGGAGACACATTCATATTTATCTAAGCTCCGATACAAAACCAACATAGTCAACTGAATTATCCAAATAGAAGGATTTAGAATTTCAAACTGTAACTCTCGGTCACCTGCGATAGGGGTTGTGCATTTTCAATTGTATCCTTTGTTGTTTTCGGTTTAATGGATTTTATATTGTCTGGCAACCCCCATGTTAATGCTCCCGGCTGTTGTCTTTCAACTGTAAAAAAGCAATAGTTATAATTTTATGCCAATTGAAAATAAAAAATATTTTCAAAATAAATATTAAGCTTACACTGTTTTGCACGGATTAGATTGATCATGTTGGAATTTGCCTGTTGAAAGTTTTCACTCAACCAATCCAGTATATACTTCGTCTTGTCCTGTGTAAGGGTTTCACCGATAGGAGTAAAGCACCATCAGCTGATTTTATCAGTTTTATGTATAAGACTTTATGTCAACCTGGATGCACATCCATTGGAGGCGGAGCTTCACTCTGACCTTATACTGTTCCAACAAAAACATACCTAAATTCAACCCTTGGTAAAGATGAATTAGGTAAGAAAATGTGCGAGTAAAATTCGAATTTAGTGGGTTCTTAACTAACACACTCCTAACCAACATCTGTTAATCTACTTGCCGAATTCCTATCACTCATACAATCACCACCTTATTCACTTTTACCAAGGTTCGAGTTAAGCTCAGTAGGGGTCTACCAATAGGTTGCGTGGATTTGCGTGAGATTGTGTAAGGTTCCTCTTTTACACAATCTCACTCAAGTGAGATGGGCTTAGTGACTCTAACTAATGAGAGAGGATATAATTTCGTAAAATCTCTCTCGGTTTCTACACAAACACACAATTTCACGTAAAAGAGGAACTTTACACAATCTCACGCAAATCCACGCAAGCTATTGGTAGACCCCTAGTATGTTTTTGTTGGAACACAGTTATAATGTTAAGGTTTTTAGGGTTAGGTAAGGATGATGCATAAAGCTGATCAATCAGCGGAAGGTGCTTTACTCCTACCGGTTTCGTCTATTGAAGAATGTTGGCTACTCTGTAGAAATTAGAAGGAAAAAAAAGAAAAGAAAGTATTATTTTTCAATATAACACAATTTGCCAGTTCAAATCAGTCGTCTCTTGCAGTATCAAAATTATAAATCAACCCCAGATATATTACTCTACATATACCCCAACCGAAATCGCTAAATTAGTTAGCTTACCTGCTCAGATATTTTCATTTCGAAAAAAATTTAGAGATTGATTTGATGATATGCTACTGAAAACAACTTACAATTTACTATTTTTTGAATTCAGGCACTGAAAAAAAATTTATAAACTTTTGTTAATTGTTTCGAAAAAAAATCCAAATCAGCAGCCAGGCAGTCAGGCAGTCATTGACCTGAAATGAAAACAAGAAAAAAGCTTTACTAAATTTATAAATTTTGCACATGCGCAGATGAGAATGGTTGTTAGTGACAATGAATATTCTTATCAACATAAACAGGGTTGGTAATTATTGTATGTTTATGACGAATATCAAGCAATACAATATTTTTGATATTTTTTTTTTGAAAAATTACCGTATAAATGTTTCCCAGATAAGCAATGCAATTTTATTGGCAGGTATAGCACATTACAGGGTGTTGAAATAATAAGGCGAAAATTTCTGATTAGAGTTTTTTTTTAAACTTTCAAATTAGGCTCTTCCTACACTTTTTAACGTAAGAAAATAGATAAGAAAAGATAACGTAAAAAGAAAATAAGAAACTATACTTTCATAGTAATGGTTTCCAGTAACTTGAGCAGTTCATAAAGTGTGAAAAAGTTTGACATTTAATTAATTTTTGATTTTCCGCAAAATCATTTCTCAAAAATTTCCCTTTCTTATTTGTACACTGTATTACAGATTTTTATCAGCAAAAATTCAATTCGCTCATTTTTGGCTTGGCGGAAGGGTTTAAAAAAATTCTACACCGTCACCAATATAAACCATTAAAGAATAAATTCAATGAGCTGTATTCCAATATGAGAGGAGCAGTGCACAGAGCTCACTATTTCTTCAAGTAGTTTGTCACACGGATTGAATCATGATGGGTTCAACAGAATCAAAATATTCTCAAATTGAATCTCTTTCTTATGAATGACCTGTGATTAAATATGAACTAACAATGCTCCAGCCAATGATTTACCTTACTATTGAAATATGGAACTGAAATTTCTGAGTCAGATATGGTTTATAAGGCATTTAAGATTGTTACTACACAAGGAGACATTGTTGCCTAATAAGAAAGATAATTGAAAGAAAATATAAATATAAACTCAATGTTATTTATATCTTGGGCAGATATGGATAGATATCAAGTGGTATCATCATCACTCGATAGATATTTACCATCTCTTTAAATAAATCATTGTTTTTTTCAAGACTTTTGGAAAAGAAAGGTTACATTTTTAAATTTGGTAAAAAATTAGAAATTTATAGTTTATTGTTATCGTTCCAGAGTAAATATAATAGTTTATAAATCATGCCTGAGGGTTTGAATTAGTAATGAGAATGACTAATGAGTTTGACGCATTATTAGCAGCGCTACTTCTGTTGCTTACATAGATCCATAAATTCAAAATGCAATTATTAAGAATTTAATATCGGAACGAGTAATCATTAAATAAATTATTATTATTAAATATCTTATATGATAGATATCTTATATGTAGTGATCTCGAAATCAGTAAATTATTTGAAAATTGATCAGATGCACTTTGACCTTGAAATCAAGGTTAATTTTTTGCGATTCCGGATCCGGATTTAGAATCATAAGTTTTAATTCGGAATTAAATTCTGAAGTGATTACACGTCTTACATAATATTTCTGTTCTCTTATCGTTTGAGTGTGAATTATATAATATTTTTTTTTAATAATTTTATGCGTGTTATTTCGTATTATTTTCATTAATCGTGTCGAGTTGAGTAGAGATACTCATGTGTGACACACGCAAGGTTATTTATTATTGATACAAAAATTGGGAACTATTTTAATGTTTTTTGGTTTCATATTTCATACTCAATATTNTTAATCGTGTCGAGTTGAGTAGAGATACTCATGTGTGACACACGCAAGGTTATTTATTATTGATACAAAAATTGGCAACTATTTTAATGTTTTTTGGTTTCATATTTCATACTCAATATTTAATAAGTTAAAATTAAAAACAAATTTTTTGNTATTTTCATTAATCGTGTCGAGTTGAGTAGAGATACTCATGTGTGACACACGCAAGGTTATTTATTATTGATACAAAAATTGGGAACTATTTTAATGTTTTTTGGTTTCATATTTCATACTCAATATTTTTGTCTGAATGAATTTGGGATCTGATCAACAGCATAAAATATTTAATTTTTTTGGATCCATACAATTAAAAAAAAAAATTTATTATGGTAAATTATCTGGTCTTTAATTATTACTTTTAGTTTTAATAATTATTATTATTTATTTATTATTAGAAATTGGATTATGCAGCGGGATTCCCATTCCAGATTTCTCCCTGTGGAAATTCAAATTTTGAATCACAAAATACTTCTGTGTCTGTGAGTACTGTTAACAGAAACTTGGAAACGCCGTTATCTAGCATCATGGTATGACAATAATAACTTATTTATGAATGTGTTATTTTTGTAATTCTTACTCATTTTAATTTTTCTTTAAACATTATTATTGTTGACGTAATTTCTGATTCAAATAATGTAAAACTTAATAATTAATGATAATTATTATTGACAAAATTTGTCCTTGTTTTTATCTGAATTATTAATATACAAAAAATTCTATTGAACAAATTTGACAATTTTTATACAAATTTGACTATTTTCATACAAATTTGACTGTTTTCATACAAATTTGACTATTTTAATACAAATTTGACTATTTTCATACAAATTTCATTTTTACAATACTGCGTCCTTGTCAATCTAAAAGTTCATTTCAGACGACATTGCAAAAATTGAGTGGACGAATCATTTCAATCTTTTTTTTTTTTTGCAGATTGATCGTTCGGAAATGGGAATAGAGGCCTTGTAAGATAATCCTTGAATCATAATAATTTACTAAGTTTTATACAAAAACTTAAAATTTTATGACAATTTTGTATATTTTAAATTACAGGTATCCAGCAGTCATAGAATGTTTTTCTGTCATTATCTTGGGGTAATAGATTATTCAGATTATTCTATACATTTTATATTTCCTACAACTTGCAATGGAATTTTGATGACATGAATAATACATAAAGTTTCTGCTTTTGAATAGATACATCGCTGGGAAATCGGGACTCGTTTCACCAACGGAAACAAAAGGACTCAATACTTTCATCGGGTACTTCTCCCTACCTGCTCTTGTCTTTATTTCAATTGCACAATTGGATTTGAGGTATATGACTAAACTAATGGAAAGAAGTGTCTTTCAGAAAAAAGATAATGAAAAGATTAAATTAAAAATTTGATATTTTTGTTTCAGTTCAGTTAATTGGTCCTTCATTTTGGGAGTGGCCTTAGGAAAGTCGACTGTGTTTTTAGTGGTACTCCTCATGTCGCTCTTGGTCACTCGGCAGTTTGATAAATCCGGTCTCTTTGCAATTTTTTGTTCACAGAGTAATGACTTTGCACTGGGTTATCCCATCGGTATGAAATTTCATAAATCATGAGTTTATTTTATTTTAACTGTGTTGAATCTGAAATTTAAATTATTGATTGTTCATGATTCTTTAGTTCTTGCACTTTATGGGAAGAAATATGCAGACTATTTATACCTTTTGGGTCCTGTGAGCTTAGTTTTTCTCAATCCAATTGGATTTGTCTTTATGGAGATCTCTAAACAGAAGAATATCGAGCGACAACAAGAACTACAAGACTCAAGTGGAAGTTCACGACGAACTACGAGTTCATTTGGGGTTATGAAAAAGGTCATAATGGGTATTATGAGTAATCCAGTCGTTATGATGACTTTTTTAGGTAAATTTTAATTTTAACAACTTTAAATAATTATGGTTTCACAACTAACGTCTGTTTCTTATGACTTAGGGATATGTGGCAATTTTATTTTTAACCACTGTGTACCACAGACGCTAGCTGGTATCCTCCAGGTATTTTGGATTTTGTTATAATTTAATACTCATGTAGTTTATTGAGACGTTTTGAATTTCATTTTTTTTTCCAGATGATGGGCTCAGCATTTTCAGCCTCAGCTTTATTTTCTTTGGGATTAACAATGGTCGGAAGTGCGGCATCACTCAAAGGAGCTGGTTTTGTAGTACCTGGAATTCTAATTGCGGTGAAATTGTAGGTTGAATCATTTGAAGATGCAAGTTATGGTATAGAACGTCAAGTTTCAAACTCAAAGTCATGGATACTTTTTGTACAGAATCGGCCTACCACTAGTAACAAGAGAATTCGTAAATTTCCTGAATCCAGGAGCCCATCCAAATGAAACAGTTGCGATGAGTAATTATGGATTCCTTTACGGAACTCTTCCAACAGGTAACTAATTTATATTAATGACAAATTGCCTGACAGTAATGCACTTCTTTTTAATATGTTTGATGTCTGATGTAGCTCCTGGTGTGTTCGTTTTCGCCTGTCAGTATGAAATCTATGTTGAAATGGTATGTATCGATTTAAAATTTATAACTTAAATTCTTTCTTTTTTTTTCAATTTTTATTCTTGAATTTCGCGTGTGAATTTGTAGATTGCTGGTGCGATGGTTGCCTGTACTTTCCTCTCAGCTCCTCTCATGTTTCTAGCTGCAAAGATGATAACACTGAGGGATTTGGATCCGAAAGATTACATTCAAGATTTTGACAAATTTTTATTGAATGTGAGCATCGTAGGACTTCTGGCTTCTGTAAGAAATTTTGTTTTAATTGAATTAACAATGGTATATGGTATATGGGATTATTGGTTATTAGATCATTTTTGTTTTAGATTTGGGTAATTGTAGTATTCATCCTGAGCAAGAAATGGAAGAAAGTTCCTCATTGTGTCACACTTTGTCTCGTGGTGTCACAAGTAAGAATACAGATCATACTATTTGTTTGTTCAATCAACTTTAATTCAACTTTAATTAATTTCTTTATTTATAGGCAATCGGTTGTGTTGGTGCGCTGGTTTGGTGTTACTTTGGCGTTAAACTCAACGGATCCAGTGCTCTCTATGTGCAGTTTAGCATTTTCTTTTTTGGAGTTCTGAGCTCACGCTTCTGGACAGCTATTTTGGCTACAAGTTTAGTTTTCCTCAGATGTCGAAGTTTCTGTTTTGTCTTGAGAATGAGACCGTGGATGGTTTTAATTGGTTGGGGGTATGAAGTCTTGAACAAAAGAATTATCATTGAACAATGATTANCTGGACAGCTATTTTGGCTACAAGTTTAGTTTTCCTCAGATGTCGAAGTTTCTGTTTTGTCTTGAGAATGAGACCATGGATGGTTTTAATTGGTTGGGGGTATGAAGTCTTGAACAAAAGAATTATCATTGAACAATGATTATTTTTTTTTAATTCAATTATTTTAGAATTCCAGCAGCTCTGACGGCATTACTTCTACTTACTGTGAAGCGAGAGAGTTTAGATGAGAAGCAGAATCCAAATTTTCAGTACGGACAGTCACAGGCGATGGTTACAGCAATGGTTCTTGTCATTTGTTTCATTGGTAAGAACAAAACCAAAAAGTTCTAAAATTTTATATTAGATCATATAAATTTTGAACAGAATTTATAATTTGTAGTTACTGTTGGATGCTTAGTGATGCAACAGCGATATGAAAGAAAGTATGCTCAGTACAGAATCCTCCAAACACCAACTCATGGAGCCTTCTCTACAATAATTGAAGAAAGCGATGAGAATTTACTGGAGACGGATGAAAATGTGCCAAGTGATCCAGAGGCGAGTGGCAGAGAGCCAAAAGTCGATAGAAAGAATAGTGGAAGTGGGCCATGCAGTCTGAGTCTGCCAAATGTAGAACATAAGTATAGACAGAGATGCAGTTCCATAAATTGTGGAACTTGTCCAAAAGTTGGCTGTTGCAATAGTCAAACTTCTACTACTCCAGGACCGTCGACTAGTTTTCTACAGGAAAGAAAACAAAGTATACAGGTTCGACATTCAGGATGCTTGGATGAGTCAGAAATAGAGGATTTGGTGCAAAATGATGACGAAGATGATGCAGGGCTCTTTAGCCATAGTGGAGACCTTTGTTCTCCTTCAAAACAACCTTGTGATGCAGCTCAACGAAGACACTGTAGAGTACTTCTAGAGAGATACAGAACTACCAATCAACTTACTGAACCTGAAGAAATTGGAATTGTTAGAGATCGTGATGATGAGTTTCAGATGTTGAGACATATTGTTCTGCTTTTACTTCTTTCAGTATCCATGTTTGTTGTAAGTGAGGAAATATCATTTTCAAAGAAATGAAACATAATTGATTAGAACATTCTATCAAATTTTTTATATTTTTAGGGAATTGCACTCTGTCTCTGGACTCTTATAATGGAGGATCTCTCAGGAATTTATGTGGAATTAGTATTTTTAGATGCGGCACTAAATTTTGGACAAGGATTTTTGACATTTATGATTTTTGGATTGAATACGAAAATGATTGTTATGCCGTTGAACAAGTGGTGAGTCTATTCGTTCTTTAAAAATATTATTCACAAAAAAATTACTGATGAGAATGTCTCTCTCACCATTGGACCATAAAATCATTATTGAGATTTTGCCAAAAAAAAAGCTGCAGAAAAGCCTCTTTATTGGATAACTGGATAACAACCTAGTCGATTTTCAATTTCCATTGTTTTCTCCCTCATTGCATTTTTTCTTTGCTATCACTTTATTATAGATTTTGACATATCATCCGACAAAGTGAATGAGAAAATGTCATGCATGGGAAACGTAATTTATGGGTTCTCCAGGATCATTTCTTACTGGATTTGGAATATCGCCAACAGGAGGGAACACAATAGATTTTCTCATCATAATGCTTTAATTTTTTTTTCTTTAATTTTAGGTGGAGACGCCTTGCCTACGGTGAGGGGTTAGTCCATCTTCCAAAATGGGAGGATCTTCCTCAAGAAACTAAACACATTTGTGAACAGTTTTTGACGTATCATTTTGACAAATGTGTCCAGGACATCGTCAGAGATAGGAGGTTAGGAATTAACAATTAAAAATACCGGAAATGAGAATTTAACTTAAAAAAAAANGACATCGTCAGAGATAGGAGGTTAGGAATTAACAATTAAAAATACCGGAAATGAGAATTTAACTTAAAAAAAAAATAGACCTCTGCTACTCAATTATTTGATTTGAGTGAGCCATTTATGAACTGTCGTATGAACGATATATTTAAAATTGAACCGTCGTCTTTTTTTTTGCCTATATACACGAAGAAACTATATTTAATAATAATAATTGTTATTGTTTATGGTTTTAGATGGAGAATGGAATCCTACTCACAAGTATTCTGTGGACATGAGCTGGTTGATTNAAAAAAAAATAGACCTCTGCTACTCAATTATTTGATTTGAGTGAGCCATTTATGAACTGTCGTATGAACGATATATTTAAAATTGAACCGTCGTCTTTTTTTTTGCCTATATACACGAAGAAACTATATTTAATAATAATAATTGTTATTGTTTATGGTTTTAGATGGAGAATGGAATCCTACTCACAAGTATTCTGTGGACATGAGCTGGTTGATTGGCTCCTCCTCGTGGGCCTATCAAGAGATCGAAATGAAGCAATCAAGTATGGAAAACATTTACTTAATGGCAGGGTCATACGACATGTCAAGTATCTCCATCATTTTCATGATCAATCTTTCTTCTATACTTTTCTTCCTACACCATAAGAACAAAAATGACTTACAGTAACACAAGTATTCAAAAGAAATAATCAAATTTTTTTAACATAATTTTTGTGGTTTCTCCATTAGTCAATTTCAATTTGTACAGGATTTTTTTAATTTTCAGTTAGGATCATGGCCACGCACAAAAAAAAAANCCATTAGTCAATTTCAATTTGTACAGGATTTTTTTAATTTTCAGTTAGGATCATGGCCACGCACAAAAAAAAAAGTTTTTTTTTTTTTTAAATAACTTTTTAATTTAGATCTAACCAATCGATTTCGGCAAAACAAAAAAAAAAATTTTTTCTTTAATGGAGTTATAAGTGGCTGAATTTAAATAATGAGGGTATTCCTGATTTTGGTTATAAGATAAAAAGTTGTTAAATTTTAAATATTTTTATTTTATAANCCATTAGTCAATTTCAATTTGTACAGGATTTTTTTAATTTTCAGTTAGGATCATGGCCACGCACAAAAAAAAAAAAGTTTTTTTTTTTTAAATAACTTTTTAATTTAGATCTAACTTATCGATTTCGGCAAAACAAAAAAAAAATTTTTTTCTTTAATGGAGTTATAAGTGGCTGAATTTAAATAATGAGGGTATTCCTGATTTTGGTTATAAGATAAAAATTGTTAAATTTTAAATATTTTTATTTTATAAAAAGGTGACATCATTTTATATGTCTGTGATTGGTCTGATTATTTTTCCTCTCCGTTAAAGTTTAATAAGCTCAGGGGCATCTTTTTGCTTTTTATTTTTGTTGTTAAAATTCAAATAAATAACGTCAACTGAGGAGGAGAAAGGGTCAAACTCACACTTTTTATTTCATGTTGTAGTTGAAGAGATGTATGAGAGAATTGACACTTACTACTTTGTGGTCTCAGCTTTCTTCTCATGCATTCTCTCAACTACAACATGCAAAAGAGGCAAGGGAAATTTTTGTAATAACAAAGTCAAAAATAAATGTCAACATAACAACATTTGACTTTTTACCCTTCCCGATATCCTATTATATCACTCATTAAAATATATCAAATAAAAATTTAACATTTAACCAGGCCATGCGGAATACCCTCAATAATTGAATGTATTTTTAATAGTTATTTTAAACGGCAGACTCGGTATTTTATTTTTCAAAAAAATTCTTTGTTTCTTAACTTTATTTTTGGGATCTGTCCATTTTTAGTCATTTTAGAGACAAAAAAAAATTTACCTGTGACCTTGTAGGCGTGCTTTAATTTTTTTTTATATATACTAATCTATTATCTAGTATTATCTAGTATAATCTACTTTGTAAAACTGATTTCTTTACTTTCAAGTTTTTTTTTTTCGCTGCTGGTTTGCTAAACTTGAGTTAGATTTATTAGGGAGTAAAATAAAATTTCTGTGGATTGGTTGATGCATTGAAATAATACAGACGACAAGAGAGGGTTTGTGAATGTGTAAATTAATTTGGCACATGTTTTTATGACTATTATTTATTGGTTCATTTAATACTTGACCAGCATCCCACTCCTTCTTCAAATAACAGAATTTGAAGCATCACAATTTGACTATCACTTAAGATCCCTTAACTCACTAAAAATCTCATTTCAATGGGTTAATATAAAAGTAACCTAATTAACGTAATCTAAACATTAACTAAAAAGCCTGCCAGTCGATGACGACGCTCTTTTGCAATATATACAATGAGTTCAAATAAGAAGGTGAAATTTTTGAGAAATTTTTGAGAAATAATTTTACGAAAAATAAAAAAATTTACTTTGTCATAAATTTTCATACATTATTAACTGCTTCCTGAAAATCGTTTCTGCGAAAGATTCGTTAACTTTTCTTAAATTAAAAAGTGTGCCAAGAGTCTAATTTGTGAGAGTTTTAAAAACGCTGCGCTGCTGGTGCTGGATTTTCGCCTTCTTATTCGAACACACTTTATATTATTTTATTTTTTTTGCAAATGTTTCTTATAACTCTTTGTAGCTGTTAATATTTCTGCAGTGTGAATTGAACTAATTTGAAATTTCTAACGCCTATGTTTGTTTATTACAGCAGTATAATTTTAACATTACGTCCATGCTCATGCAACCTTGGAATTTTTCTAACCTGATGAGTCTTTTGAGTCAGTGGCAGTAGAAATTTTCCAGTCAAAATTTCCAATAATATAATAATTATTATTGTCCAAATTTGAGAAGAAAAAAAAATTAGGTAGCATACTGGCAGTTTTAATTTTGATCTTGTTCAATCGATTGATTGAGTACTTCATATTTCATATTTTAATTGGAATATCAATAATATCAAATGTAAAGTTGAAGTAATCTCAACTGGAAAAATTTGTCAAATTGGGATTGGGCGAAAGGAAATCAAAACCGTGATCAATTATGAGTTCCTGTAATTTTGTTTTATTTGACATTTATTATTGGTATCAAAATTTTGTGATGATTATTTCAATCATTACTTTTACCCATTTTCAGAATTTAGTTTCACGGTTTCGAAATTTTTATATTTTATTTTGAGATTTCTGCATTGTGGTATGTAAATTTTCACACAGAAACTTCCAGACTGACTAAAGTGTACAGTGAAATATTTTAAAAGATTTCCAAAAAGAGGAGCAACAATTATGATCCTTATATGTTGATTGGCTTGTTTTAAACTTTGTGGATTATAATTGGTAAAGAAAATTTTGACTCCTCCTCTGGGAGAGATTTTTTTTAATTCACTTTACTTGGGTCTTTCAATAAGAATTGACCCAAGAATATATTTCAAGATTCAAATTCAACCAATTAGATTAGCAGATTTGAATATTTGAATATGATTGACTAAATTTTCTTGGGACATTCCTCCAATTGAGAATCCCAATTTAATGGAAATTTTTCTAAAGAAATTGATTTACCAAATAACTATAAGAATTGACAATATTGGTTAATAATTATCAGGAAATATTGGCAAAAAATGGCTTATTACTTGACTATTTGTAGCGATGGCAAGATTTTCCTTTGAACGCATGCTGCTAATTTTTTTTTCAAAAATTTCTGTAAATTCCATTCCTCACGGTTACAACAACAACACATTTCACGCTAAAAATCCGTTGTCAAATTTCGGAATCCTGCTGTATCACAAAATTCAGTGCAAAATTTTCTCCGAATATGACGATTGAAGAACTGGCTACAATCACAGAAACGTTCTCAGTCTGCTCCTGCGTCCCTTCAGTGGTTCAGTCTCTAGCTGGCTTCTGATTGGTTGGGCTGGGATTCGGTGGGCTTGAATGAAAGTTGGGAGAAGGAGAGGGGGAAAAGGGTGAGAAGACGGATGTCCTTAAGGACAACCACATTCTTCAACAATCATCTTTGGGAGATCTCGTTTGATTATATTCAGATCCGGACCAAAGTAAATAAGGGACATTGACGAGAATTTGGTAGGGGCACAACATGGGGCAACAGAGCTCAACTCCATTTGACCCGCTGCTGTTCGACGATATTCCTCCATCACATGCGTATGGTAGTTGAGGAAGGTGTCAGGAGTCCTATGGACACCTCCACAGTGTCCTAAACAAACAAAAGAATAATTTATCAAAAATTTGAAAAAATGTACCAAAAATTTAAAAAAATTTATCAAAAATTTGAAAAAATTTATCAAAAATTAAAAAAAATTTGGTTCAAATAAGCCTACGGAAGAGTGNTTTATCAAAAATTAAAAAAAATTTGGTTCAAATAAGCCTACGGAAGAGTGTATCACCAACATTTCACTTCCCTCAAGGGGGAGGAGCAATTTTCTAAATAATTTCAATTATTTATTGGTTTTCAGCTAAACTTTTGTGTCGTTTCATAAACTCATCACCAGTGTACAAAATTTGACTCCTCCTCCAATAATGGTTTCAATAATAGTAGTTTGTCCTGTATTTTTTCTTTTTGTACAAAAATTAAAGGATTCTTCTAAATCTCAGTCTAAAAATCTTCTCTAACATTAAGTTGTCTTAAATTCCAATAAAATTAAAAAATTCTTAAAATATAAGTTACCTTTGCAGTAATTTGCGTAGTAACCCCTTGGTGCAATGATCCAGTCTTCCCATCCTAAATCCTGGAAACTAACAAAAAATCGTTGCTTGCAGCACTGCTTGACTCTTGGATTACATTCCAACGTTCGACGTCTATTTCGGTTCATATTCTGTGCTGTCTCAGTCTCCAAGACCAGGAAAGGAATCTCAGTCATATTATCCGCAACATGTGGTTGTGGTATTTCTTCTATAGAATTGAGCTCATCGGATTCTATTGGAGGACCCATGGACGTACCACCGAAGAGCACTGGCTTCACTGACACACCACAGCCCGAACAGTCAATGAGGAGTGTAAGTTTTGAATTTGACCTCCCATGACTATGAGAACTATGAGGATGACGCAAACGATGACGACTCAATTTATTGTACCATTTATGAACTACAGTCGTCACATCCAACTTCTGCCAACCTAGAGAGTCAATTGAGAGTGTCCGAGAGACCACTAGGTCAAGTGACACATCCTAAACCATAACAAAATAATATGTTAATATATGGAAAAAAAAATTCCTTGGAAACAACATCTCAATTTGGACTCCAACATTTTTCATTTTTCAACCAACTTGGACCTCAACTGGACTAGTTCCGACGATTGATGACAACGGTCCNATTTTTCATTTTTCAACCAACTTGGACCTCAACTGGACTAGTTCCGACGATTGATGACAACGGTCCATATCATCCGCTACTGGAATCACATCGAAGTTCATCAAAAATTACTCAAGATAAGTCTACAACTCTATAAACAAAAACATCTCCCGAAAATTTCTAATTTCAAAGGGAAAAAAAATCACAACAAATATTAATTTTCTATTGATGTCAACAGCCAACAATCAAAATCATCCTTCATCCATTCTCCTGACAACTACAAAGAATACTTAAAGCTAAGTCAAATTTATANGGGGCACAACATGGGGCAACAGAGCTCAACTCCATTTGACCCGCTGCTGTTCGACGATATTCCTCCATCACATGAGTATGGTAGTTGAGGAAGGTGTCAGGAGTCCTATGGACACCTCCACAGTGTCCTAAACAAACCAAAGAATAATTTATCAAAAATTTGAAAAAATGTACCAAAAATTTAAAAAAATTTATCAAAAATTTGAAAAAATTTATCAAAAATTAAAAAAAATTTGGTTCAAATAAGCCTACGGAAGAGTGTATCACCAACATTTCACTTCCCTCAAGGGGGAGGAGCAATTTTCTAAATAATTTCAATTATTTATTGGTTTTCAGCTAAACTTTTGTGTCGTTTCATAAACTCATCACCAGTGTACAAAATTTGACTCCTCCTCCAATAATGGTTTCAATAATAGTAGTTTGTCCTGTATTTTTTCTTTTTGTACAAAAATTAAAGGATTCTTCTAAATCTCAGTCTAAAAATCTTCTCTAACATTAAGTTGTCTTAAATTCCAATAAAATTAAAAAATTCTTAAAATATAAGTTACCTTTGCAGTAATTTGCGTAGTAACCCCTTGGTGCAATGATCCAGTCTTCCCATCCTAAATCCTGGAAACTAACAAAAAATCGTTGCTTGCAGCACTGCTTGACTCTTGGATTACATTCCAACGTTCGACGTCTATTTCGGTTCATATTCTGTGCTGTCTCAGTCTCCAAGACCAGGAAAGGAATCTCAGTCATATTATCCGCAACATGTGGTTGTGGTATTTCTTCTATAGAATTGAGCTCATCGGATTCTATTGGAGGACCCATGGACGTACCACCGAAGAGCACTGGCTTCACTGACACACCACAGCCCGAACAGTCAATGAGGAGTGTAAGTTTTGAATTTGACCTCCCATGACTATGAGAACTATGAGGATGACGCAAACGATGACGACTCAATTTATTGTACCATTTATGAACTACAGTCGTCACATCCAACTTCTGCCAACCTAGAGAGTCAATTGAGAGTGTCCGAGAGACCACTAGGTCAAGTGACACATCCTAAACCATAACAAAATAATATGTTAATATATGGAAAAAAAAATTCCTTGGAAACAACATCTCAATTTGGACTCCAACATTTTTCATTTTTCAACCAACTTGGACCTCAACTGGACTAGTTCCGACGATTGATGACAACGGTCCATATCATCCGCTACTGGAATCACATCGAAGTTCATCAAAAATTACTCAAGATAAGTCTACAACTCTATAAACAAAAACATCTCCCGAAAATTTCTAATTTCAAAGGGAAAAAAANCTCTCATCCACCAAAAACAACCCAGGAGCCGCTGCTATCATGGCTGAATCCAGGAAGATTAAAAAATACAGTTTCCTTTCTGTCCACAAATTTGAGTTCGTTCCTGTCGCAATCGAGTCAAGCGGAGTGTGGGGACGCAAAGGACTAAAACTCATCAAGAAAATCGGCAGCCTATTACAAACAGCCACCGGCGAACCACGAGCAACTTCATTTCTAATCCAACGTATAAGTCTGGCTTTACAACGAGGAAACGCCTCTTCCATTCTGGGTACACTCCCCAAAGGAAAACAGCTGGAAGAAATATTCTATCTATAAAGAAATTAGAACTGATAGGGAGTATAGATACAATAATGATCAATAATCGATTTTACAACAAATAATTCCAAAACATTTTACATTTTACCAGAATTTATATAAAAAACTTATAATTATTTTAAAAAAAAAATAAAAAAAAAATAAATAAATAATAATAATTGTGAAATATGTTATGTATTTAAATTTACTTGACTATTAGTCTATTTAAATAATTTTGATTTTAATTAACTTAATTTTTGTTCTTTACTAACCTGAGGTCGTAGAATTGGAGGGGGTTGGGGAGAATTTGAGAAATTTCCATGTACTTGGAAAACGTAGAGAGTGATNAAAAAAAAATAAATAAATAATAATAATTGTGAAATATGTTATGTATTTAAATTTACTTGACTATTAGTCTATTTAAATAATTTTGATTTTAATTACTTAATTTTTGTTCTTTACTAACCTGAGGTCGTAGAATTGGAGGGGGTTGGGGAGAATTTGAGAAATTTCCATGTACTTGGAAAACGTAGAGAGTGATGCCCCTGGGATACAGGACATGACCAAATTCCGGTCCTAAATTTGACTCGTAATTCATTTTTACCCACAAATGGGCTTTTTTTACTCGAACGCCTATACCGAAGGCGTTATTTCCTGCGAATGAGAAGGACAGGAGCCTCTGATCGTTGAAAATTGGTCCTAAAAATAATTAATTAAGAAATTAATTAACAGAAAGATTAACATAAAATTTATGATACAAATTTTAAACCTGTTTTTAAGAAAATTTTAAATCATAAACACAATTTTTGTAGTTTTGAACTGGTTTTTTAATTAATTAGAAAAATTAATTAATTATTCTAACTCTGCTCATATTTCTTGGTGTTGATCTAAAAAATTCATGACNTACAGAAATTAATTAACAGAAAGATTAACATAAAATTTATGATACAAATTTTAAACCTGTTTTTAATAAAATTTTAAATCATAAACACAATTTTTGTAGTTTTGAACTGGTTTTTTAATTAATTAGAAAAATTAATTAATTATTCTAACTCTGCTCATATTTATTGGTGTTGATCTAAAAAATTCATGACTGCGCTGCTTCTTACATTACTGTGAAACTGCTTCACTGTACACCATCCACCGGCGCTGTGGTGCAAAAAAAAAAAAAAAAAAAACTTGAGTGGTAACTTTGAATAAACTTGTTTCGTAAGATTGCGTGATTATTGGAAATTATCGGAATTGCTGTACGTAAACTCTAATAATGAGAAAGGATCCCAAGTGAATTGACCTAATTCAAAACTACCGATGCAAAATCAACCGAGTGGTCAACTGACTCAAGTTAAATTGACAGATTGTACATTGATTGAATGATAAATAACTTGATTGACACTTTAATAGACGGAAACACTGATGAATGTATTCCGATGAGATAGTTTTGTTGTAGAAAGCTTATAAAACTAAGGACTTTACTTTAAAAGTTAACCATTTTACATGTTGATCAACTATTAGTTTCCTTCAGATGTCGGTAAGTTGAAGTTTTGATGAAATGTATGAATATGAATCAATTTCGTTTCTGTCAAGGTAGTGGAGAACTTTGGCTAGTGTAATTTTTACGTACACTATGAATTTTGCTGAAATTTTGATGTATTATTCAGGTCAAGTAGTGCAACTTTTGTCATTTCGACAATGATATTTTATAATGTTCGTTAGAGTTACATGAACCATTTAGTGATTTCATGATGTGCTGTAGGGGAAATGTAATATTGATCACTTTCTTCAATATCAATAATTTCAATATTTCAATATTTCAGTAGAGACCCGAAATATTGATTACAAATACAAGCATTATGTAATGAATTTAATACATAGAGCATTTTTTTGGATTCGCTAATGCTAACTTCATTACCCTCTACGGGATAAGCTACACATCCAGAATGTTGTCATTGTAATCACAAAAGTTCCACTTCTTGACCTCTTGAATAACATATCAAAATTTCAGCAAATTTCACAGCACGCAAAAATATAAAATCCAGTCCCCCTCTATAACTTTGTCTTTGGTTAATTACTTTCGTCAAATTCACCTTTGGTCAAACTAATTTTGGTAAATTTGCCTTTTTTATCAAATTACTTTAGGTAAATTTTCCTATGGTCGAATTACTTTTTAGTAAATTTGCCTTTTTTATCAAATTATTTTCCTCAAACTCACCTTTGGTCAAATTACTTTTGGTAAATTTGCCTTTTTTATCAAATTACTTTTGGTAAATTTACCTTTTTTATCTAATTACTTTAGGTAAATTTGCCTTTGGTCAAATTACTTTTGATAAATTTGCCTTTTTTATCAAATTACTTTCGGTAAATTTGCTTTTGGCCAAAAATTACTTTAGTTAAATTTTCCTTTGGTCAATTTGATTACGGTCAATTTATATTCGGTGAATTGACTCAGTATGAATTCAGTAATTTCACCAGACACGATTTGAAAAGTTTCTTTATACTTCTGGAGTCCCTCCTCATAAATGATATATCTTATAATAGAAAAATGCTTGAGTTAATTAAGAGAGCTTNTATACTTCTGGAGTCCCTCCTCATAAATGATATATCTTATAATAGAAAAATGCTTGAGTTAATTAAGAGAGCTTAATTGATGAGTACAATTTGTAGTAATGTGAGTTGAAAAGTTGAAATTAAAATTTGAGGCGGGTCAGCAGTATCTTAGTAAATTTTTTAAATTGGTAATTGACGAGGAGAGCAAGTCTTTAAGAAACCAGTTACTGAGCTCAACTTCCTCTCTTAATTAACTCATTTAGATTTATATTGACATGACCTCCGAGTCTTTAATTAGACAACTATTTACACCTGTTCAAACTACCACAATACAGACCTTTTTATATTACCATTATATTCTGCCGCCAACTCGTCTAGACTCAGGCCATTTTGCCAATTTTAGATAAATTCCTTATAATTAAACTTACTCCAGGTACCTACAGACTTGATTTTCAACTTATACCTTATTCTTATATATCTCTTTACGATTACTCCGTCTCTCTACGATACGATACAACAATGCGAATCGTTACAACGGGAGTTCAATTTTTGAAACCAACAATTTAACTCAAAATCTTATCAAATTCCTAGAAAGTAAAGAGCTACTGCAAAGAAAAAAAAATATTGTCAACCTGTCTACACATAATTAATGCTTTGAAAAGTTTGCTTGTGAGTACCCTATATTGTTGTAATTCGTTGAGAATGTAGGCGTGACCTGTCGGCCCTTGTCAGTTGTCTTGTCACCAAGACATTGGTCAACAACTTTTTTTTTTAATTGTCACCAAAAAAAAATTTTTTTTTTCTTCCTTCTTCCTAAATTGGTCACTAGTTGTCTGGTCACCCACCACCTGCAAATGCCTCAGGGATGAAAATCTTGAGTAATAAAAATCCTTAGATTGGAAACTGGCTTCCTAATCTTACGTTGCAATCACTTTGTTGTTAGTTTTGTTGTTAGTTTAACGATATTTCATTTTTCTGTTATAATAGGTAAAACATGTTTTAATTGGTGGAGGCGTTTCTCCAATAAATGAATTTCTAATAACTTGTTTGACATTGGCTGCGCTAACAACAATAGAAAAACGAGAGGTAAAAAAAACAAGTCGTGCGGCTCCAACAAGGCGGCAGTAGCGATGAAACAACCTAAATAAGCAGCGATTGCATGTGCTCGACAATAGATTCAGCACTTAATACTTGGAAATCTACCACAATTTTTTTTTTTATCTCTAGAATTAAAACTTTAAATGAAAATTGAAAGGTACTTGGGCATCATCTATACATTTTTGCTGTTCGGTTTTAGTATTCTTAAACTGATAGATTCTTATTCAGGAAGTCAAGTAGAGCAACTTTTGTCATTACGGCATCCTGGCAAGTTGAACGGTTTGGTAGCCAGAAGGTTTTGAATTTAACATTAGCGGCACCTGCTGCATTAGCGGTTCAAATGAATTGAACGTTTGTACAATAGGTCAATTTGAGTAATGTTTAAATCGGAGTCAATACAATTTAGTCATCAGATGACTAAATTATGAAGTTTAATATTGGCGGTGTCTGCTATACAAATGTTCAAATGTGAAGGCACCAGAGGGCATAGAAATTTAGCATTGACGATGTCAGCCGTTTAGTGCGAATGTGTTGACAGTTTGCACAGTTGTTCCTTAGACTTTGCTGAGTAACGTTTGAGTAAGACTCAAAGGGATTCATTTGCTACTTGAGACATCATAGAGGGAAAATCCCAGTATTAGCTAAACTTGTGATAACACTACTTTTAAACAATAATCGAATTTAAACATAACTCAGAAAAACTTCTGTGCAAAATTTCAACTCATTATAACCGAACGACAGGTACCACTAATACTAACTTCAAAGCACCCTCAAGGCCAAACCATAGCACTTCGCGCAACACCGTTATGAGAAAATTTGCACAATTTGACCCTCTGAATACGACTATGTCACCATCAGAATTTTAAAACTAAGAGGCAAAAACCCTCTGGTTATGTCCGGGAACCTTTGGATACATTTTTACTCATAGCCAGAGAATTTTATGCGAAAGAATCAACCAACCAGTGAGAATTTTCACAAATAAAACCTAAATCTTATTTTTAACCCTAACTCTATTTTTTAACCCTACAAACCCTTAAATTATGTAGTATTGTGTGAACATTTATTAAAATTAATTTTTAACTTAATATTTTTCCTTAACTTTTTTTGTTAATCTAACCACACCCTGTAAAAAAATATAAATGTATAAAAATAAAATAGAAAACCGGAAAGTTACGTAAGTAATTTCAGACTCTCAGATAATCTTAAGGTTAGGATTTAGAATTAGGTGTTGAGAATATAAAGGGTTAAATTTAAAAAAATTAAAAAAATTTTCAAACTCACCTTTA
Organism: Holacanthella duospinosa; assembly: GCA_002738285.1. Taxonomy (NCBI): domain Eukaryota; kingdom Metazoa; phylum Arthropoda; class Collembola; order Poduromorpha; family Neanuridae; genus Holacanthella; species Holacanthella duospinosa. The sequence goes on along the minus strand of NIPM01000123.1, from coordinate 498,606 downwards.
TCCGGAAATGATATGATTTCTGCAGTTTTTGCATAATTATTGGTTGAAGAGTCAGATTCATCAGAGGCGTTTCGCCTAGTGTCTCCACCACCGACAATATTAAGTTGATTTTCAAAATCCAAAAGTCCTTCAGTCCTTCGAAGAGTCTCCAAAACCAAATCTCTTGAAATTTTATGACTGAGGTCAACAACCGGTTTTTCATTTAGTCCTAATCTTTGAAGAATTTGGACTTTAATATATTCTTTTCGAAGACTCTCTTGGACTAAAAATGGTACTGTTTGAGCCGTGGCGTTCCGTGGGGTTCGTAACTCCGCCCACCCAAAACTCACTGTTAGGATTAGGAGATACGACACTCGCACTACGTTCGGCGTGTAACCATGGAACATTATGTAGGCACCAAGTGGTGACACGAGCGATTCTCCATAGCAACCCTAAGTTACACTTCTTCTATCCACTACAACCGTTCTCTTCATCTTCACCAAAAACAAAAAAAAAAACCAAGACAATAAGAGAGAGGAAAGGGTTTGGAAGAAAGCACTTTCTGCTCTTGATTTTGCAAAATGAAAAAAAAATGAAAAAAAAGTGTCTGTGAGTAGATTTAGGACGTCTGGGCCATGGAGCAAGGCGCCAGGAGTGTTCTTTTGGGCAAAGCTGATTCCAGTCTGTCCAGTCTCGTTCTTGGGATCACCCAAAAAGTGCATCCGCCGAATCCGAGAGACAAAAACTTCTTACAACCAATCACCCTCCCTCCTCAAACACACCCCACTCACTCGATTCTCATCTACAGATTAACAAGATTACTATGAACAACAGAACTTTCCTACCCCATGCACTCTACTACTTCTACATCTGCATTTTTCTTTCCTCCAATCATATCTCAACTCTCACTTGCAAAAATTTTTACAAACAGGGAGAGAAAAAAATAAAAAGGATGAAATAAGATATCTTGAAAAGTGGGGGAGGGGGGTAGGGGTAGGGGACAGGAAATGAGACTCATCAGACTCAAAGAATGGAAGAAATTCGGATTTTTTTTTTCAACTTTGAATGACCTTAGGCTGACTCAGAAGGGTTGTAAAGGTCACCCTATCAAATTCTATTGCCAAACGGTATGAAATTGAAAATTTAATTTTATAAAATTTGTAAAAAAAAAATTCTTATAAATTATTACAAAATCAAAGGAGATCTAATGAAAGTGAAAATTGACAAAATTGAAATTAAAAAAAAAATTTTTTTATTTAATAAGAAATTTTCAGAATAGGATATTTTAACCGGAAGTAAAAAATCAGAAGCAGTTTCACATAAATTTGCAAACTTTTTCATGGAAACAAGAAGCGCCTGAATTTAATATAGAAAAATATGTATCATTTTTTTGTATGAGTATAATATGGTATAATATGGCTAAGTTAACGATTATAATAATTTTTTTAATTTTGGTCACCTGGGTCAAAGGTGACAGAAAATGGGGTAACAATAACAGCAACAATGAACAACGCATTGTTAAGTTTCATTCACATAATCATATTCCAAAACCTACTTGATTATTGATTAATTTTTGCGTTTTGAAACTACAAAGCACGTGTTTTAAAATTGATTTTTTTAACCCTTTCCTCCTGGAATTGATCCTTTGCAAAAAAAAAAAAAGCTTTGCGAAATTTATTCTAACTTTCTCCAATAGTTTTTAGTTTACTTTTTACCGATCTTGATCTTTCCTCGACCAATGAGATTCATTCTTTTTCATTTTTGCAACCTCTGTAGTCTCCCCAATTGCTGAAGCTATTCTATTGGCGAGTCGTCTCGAACAATGACATCATCCCCGATGTCGCCAAAATAATAAATGTAATTCTCTTTGTCAAACGATTTGTCTCAGACGCTTTTATTGAATGAATATTAGATAGCTAAGGGTTCATGTTTTTTTTGTTTTGCAAATCGAGAGTTGTTTGGCAGTAGTAAATTGACAGAAGAAAAACAAGGAAGATTGATCGTCTCCGAACTTCTCTGGAGTCTCTTTGAGTGCCAATTTTCTAACAAGTATTGTGTGCAAATTAGTCATTGTTTGCATATTATGAGATATCTAAACTTACACTAGGAGTCTCAATATACATATTATAGCTCCTTTTTCTTCCAACAACAATTTACAATGACATAATCTCCATACACCTCCTTACCCTTTTGAACTAACAATTTGCAAAAAAAAAAAAAAAAAAAAAAAAAAAATTTTTTTTTGACTCTAACTATTGGCCTTTTCAAAATGCTCCGTCTCATGCTTCATGCTAATTTTTTCTGTCTCGTCGTCGAAAACCCTTTTGCTAAAAATGGCAAACTAACATTTTAATTGTAACTTTCAAGGACGTAACAAGAGAGAAAATCTTATGAATTATACATTTAGATTTTAATAATTGAAACTTCTTTATTTTTTGGTTACAGAAACATCTGACCTTTGACCCTCAACTAACAGTACAATTTTGACCATGGAAGATGATTGTATAACATTGCAAAAAAAAAAAAAAAGAAACTAATATGACAATGAGTGGAAGATCAAAAAGAAGATTAAATTGAGTTTTTTTTCCTTGGACTTGAATAATTATTATTATTGCTAATTTTTATAAATATTACTATAGCTTATATAGAAAATATAAAAGTTTTGCACTTTGTTAAATTTTTGCAAAATTATTTGTTAGCGGTATTGCCAAATCAAAATAACCGTTTAGCATTAAGCTTTAGTCAGCGTCATAAACACGATTAGATTGATCAGACTGTAATTCGTTTACTAAGGATTAGTTATTTATTAGTCTCAAATTTGTTAGATAAGATAATTTTAGTATTATTAAAATAAAATTTTTGTCACCTAATTTTGCAAAGTTATTTGCAAAGGCTCAGTGTGTTGTGTATATTGATTACTNTATTAGTCTCAAATTTGTTAGATAAGATAATTTTAGTATTATTAGCAAAAATAAAATAAAATTTTTGTCACCTAATTTTGCAAAGTTATTTGCAAAGGCTCAGTGTGTTGTGTATATTGATTACTCTAAATAGCCGCCTCAATTCCAATAAGTTTGAAAAAAATTGTTAAAATTGAGTGTATAATTTAGACTAAAATTAGTTAATCATGGGTGGATGGGTGTCTAGAAGAGGATCCAATGGTAGTACAGCGGAAGACAAACGACGAATTCGCAATAGTATAGAAGATATGACACACAGTGATGAAGCGATGAAAGGAATTTTAGACGGTGTGCCAAAAAAAAATTTTTTTTTTTTGCAAATTTGCGAAATTCTAAAATTTGCAACTTTTTTGTTTCAGGAGACTTAAAGAAAGCTGTGAGATGGTACCATTGGGTACTCTATGACATGAGATTTCGTATTGCATATGCAATAATTTTTGCATTGTTTATGGGTCTTGGAGTGCCAATTTTAATTTATAATTTTGTATTCGAAACAGAAAGAATACCCAACTACGGTAGCTGTCTCTTTAAAGATAATTTTAAGTAAGAAATTAAGTTCAAAATTTCTTTATAAGGTTATTCGAACCAAATGAAATTGCATTTTATTATTTTTTTTTTGCAAAAAGCTGCAAAAAAAAAAAAAAATTAAAATGCAAAATTATACAAAATAGGAAAATACGATGGGCCAACAAATTTCAAAATTTTAGTTTCAGCCAATGAGGCGGAAATTGATACTAATTTGATTGGGTGAATTTTAATTTTTGACTTTTCTTCCCTCCATTCGTAATGATAGAGCCAGTAGATTTGAAATTTTTATATTGACGCATCCGTAAAAAAAAGATTGTTTTTTGAAATTGTTAGACTAATTAGTTCTATTTAATTATTTCTGTTTCAAAAGTTCAAGTTTAGATAGAAAAGGGTCAAAATTTAATTTTTAATTTACAGATTTGAATGCTTAGAGAATGTACATAGATCTCCAACAGAAGATCAATGTCTTCGAGCTGAATGTTGCTACGATGACAATGTGACATTGCCCTTCAAATGTCATCATTCGTTTCCTTCAGCTTATCAGTATGAAGTAGTTAACCTGGTCAAAAGTCTTAATTCATCAATTAACGATACTCAGAGTGTAGAATTGAACCTACGTCCAAAATATATCCTTAAGAGTCAACAATTGATTCAATTCAAGGTCAAGTTGGAATGGATCAATCCTGAACACTTGGCTCTTCACTTTTACAGTAATCTGAGTACTGTCTATCCAAAAAAACTCACTCAAAGAGGTCATCAAGAGAAAAAAGGAAACTTTAATGGGTCAGGATACTTCGATGTGACCTATTCTGACTCCGAATTTGAAAGTTTTTATATCCGAATCCAACGGAATGACACAAAAGAGATCATTTTTGACACCCAACTTGGTCCAATTAGTTATACGCCATACACTTTGAGTCTTAGTACAGTGTTGCCAAGTGTACATTTTCTTGGATTGAAAGGTAAGTTGATAAAATTTATTTATACAAACACTATACATACAGTAGTATGATTCACTAAAAACTACTCTTCAGTTAAATAATTCATTACGTAATAAACATTCATTAGGACAGTGAAGAATACTGATAAATGGAGAGGTTATTCAACTTTACACTTTAAATGAGAAATAATTCAAAACTACCGCTTGCACAAATTCAAATGAAACCTTGGTTGGATAGCGGTCATGGTAGGAGTAAAGTAGCGTTGACACTACCCAGATGCACTCTGGGTTATTTTCGTTTAGGTTCCTCTCGTTGGTTTAAAATTTCCGCCAAATATTAAAAAATCTTACTACTTTGACTTAAAAAGAGCATCGGGAAATACTACCTTACTTTGACCGCGGTCAATATTAGAACTTGATTAGGTTTCGGGTATCTGTACTTTTGTACTGTAGTTTGATTCATACGAATTTGGTTAAAAATAAATTTTAAAAAATTAAATTTTGAAATTTTTTTTTGCATTTTTAGGAATTCAAGGTGATGGTTGGACAAAGTATATTTTGATCAATGGACCGGAAAATATGGAATTTCCATTTTATTTGTCATTTGAATCAAGTAGAAAAGCACATGGTGTATTTTTGGATACAATTTATCCATTTATTGCTCAAGTAAACAATGCTCCTGGAATTATGTTTACATTGGAAGGATATCAACCATCGGCAACGTTGCATTTTTTTGTAGGTCCAACGCCAGCAGATGTACATCGACAACTTCACGCGCATGTCAGTATTTTTATACATTTTTGAAAAAAAAAAATTAGAACCTTCTAATATAAATTTTACAATGGATAAAATTTTTAAAATTTTTAAATAATTTTATTAAAAATTTAATTTAATTATCCGTGGTCTGATTCTGCGCTAATTTCAAATTATNTCCAACGCCAGCAGATGTACATCGACAACTTCACGCGCATGTCAGTATTTTTATACATTTTTGAAAAAAAAAAAAATTAGAACCTTCTAATATAAATTTTACAATGGATAAAATTTTTTAAATTTTTAAATAATTTTATTAAAAATTTAATTTAATTATCCGTGGTCTGATTCTGCGCTAATTTCAAATTATNTAAATTTTTAAATAATTTTATTAAAAATTTAATTTAATTATCCGTGGTCTGATTCTGCGCTAATTTCAAATTATGTTTTTAGTTAAATGAAAATGGAGACACTGATACAAAAGTTGGAGCCTCAATGCCACCATATTGGGCTCTTGGTCTCCACCTCTGTCGTAAAGGTTACAATGTCACTGAGACATTCGATGATCTACTCAAACTTAACGGAACAATCAATGCAACTACCCAATATTCACCGATTCCATATGATTCGGATTGTATCGATGATAATTTTCGGACACCATTTGCAATAGATATGGAAAAATATCCAACAGATTCAGAAATTTTTAATGATATGTTAGATCATCTCCGTAGTTACGAAAGACGAATTTTACTAACTCAAAAAATTGGATTGAATATTGAATCATATGGAAATGATACAGAAAATTCTACAGTTCCATTGATTTTAAGCAGAGAAGGAACTCCATTCGTTGGAATTTCTAAAGGCGGAGTTAAAGAACCAATATCAATAGTATATCCGGATTATCTACACTCTGATTCGTTGAAATGGGCGATAGAAGAATTTGATTCATTTGCTAAAAATATATCAAACAATACAGATTTGCTTTCAGGATTAATTCTCATCGACAATTTCCCAGAGACACTCAACAGCACTCAATTGTGTCAACCAAAAAGTTGGATTTCTAAAATTCAACGAACATTTTATGACTTGGGTCTCATTTGTCCAGACACATGTAACTATGCAAATTACTAAAAACTAAAAAAAAAATTTTTTTTTTCAAAATGTTTCTGGATAAGCGGTGATGAACTTTAGAATCTAATCGAATTAGTTTTGAAAATTTGGTTCTCTGTGATTGGTTTATACTAGAATAATTTATTACCGTTGGCTCCTCATTCAGAGACATTTTGAAAGAAATTCAAGTATAAATTATGACAATTTAAAAAAAAATAACAACTTCGTCTCTTAATTATAGTCCATAACACAAATGATGTGACTACTGGAGAAAAAATCTATCATTTGGATGTTCATAATATTTATGGATCTGAATCAACACGCAAGTTAGGAATAGCCTTTGAAACTTCAACTGGAAGGTCAAATGAACGGTTTTTAAGGTCAAGTGTGTCAATTTGGCCAGGGACAACAAGTTTTGAAGGTTTCAGTGGACTCAAGGTTCCTTTCACTTGGCATGGCCTTTCAGATAGTTTGTCTCATATTATTAGAAATTTTATGATTCTTCCATTTACTGGAACACCTATTTGTGGTAGTTTCCTATCCACCTTAACCAATGAAACTGGACCACAAGAAAACGTCGATGACCTTTGTCTACGTTGGTTTCAAGTCGGACTACTACTACCTTTCGCTAGGAACACATACGAGTAAGTAACCACTAATTCAATCTGACTAAAATTCTAACAAATTTGCAATAATTTAGTATCAAATTAACACAGTAAATATTTTTCAAAACACTCCCTCAGAAGGTGGAGCAAACACGAAATCCAGGATCATTCATTAGCCATTCATTTTGGATTGTTTAAAATTTTGATCCTGTGTAAAGTGTAATTGGTCGTTATCGAACGTCTAACTCCACCTAGCGCCTAGGGCGTTTTGAAAAAAAATATTGACTGTATTTAACACAAAATTTGTTAATTTTGAGTATAATTTTAGACGAAATGTAACCTTAGGACCCCTTGACCTCAGTCTCAAGTATCAGAATTATATAACAGATAGTATTCTTCATCGTTATCGTTTCAACCCATACTTTTACACACGCTTCTACCAGAGTCAACTACAACCAGAACCAATCATACGACCGCTTGTCTTTGATTTTCATAAAAATCCAACTGATTTCAACTCAACTATTCAAATCCTGTCACAATTTATGATTGGTCCAGGAATTATGGTAGCTCCAATATTATCTGAAGGTATGAATTCAATCCTATTGGTTGAAAAACTAACTAATATTTCGTACGCTTGCGCAGCTCCGACTAGAGAAGCATACTTCCCAACAGGAACTTGGTATGATATTCATGGAAATTTGATCATCTCTAGTACTTCCAAAGGCAAGACTCTTACAGTTCCAAGTATATTGGCTGAAATCCCTNTTACAGTTCCAAGTATATTGGCTGAAATCCCTATGTATATTCGTGGAGGATATATTATACCCACTTTGGTTAGTAAATTGAATCTAAAACATTGAACTTTAAGTATAAATTTTTGTCATTTTGAATTTTGACCTTATAGTGTGATCCATCTGGAAGTACTGGAGTTGAAACGAGATCAGGAAACTATACTCTATTGGCGACATTTCCAACCGACGAATCAGGGACCTCTATTGGAAATCTTTATGTCGATGATGGAATTTCTCGTGATTCCATCTCAAACAAAAATTTCGATTATATTACTTTCGAAGGAACGTCTAAAAATTTTAAAATTAATGCCCAATGTAACTACCAACCTACTGAAGTTGATATATCTAAAATGATTACAGAGATTAAGATATATGGATTCCCTAATTCTGAACTTGTCATACGTATAGAAGGAGATCAAAATTTTGAAAATTCAATTCAGTTTGAAACAGCTGCAGAGAATGAAATTAAAATACTTCGAATCTATGACCTTGAGATCGATTGGTGTATAGTACCTAATGTCACGTTAACATGGATTTATGAATAGTAAATACATTAATTTTTCTATACCAATTATTTAATCTAAATAATATAAATCAATGTGGTGTATTTACAAATTAGATTTAGCATTATTGTAAAATTTAAGAAAAAAAAAATTTCTGATTTATGAAGTACATGGCAGCAGTTATAAATAAATCTTGTCTAAATTTAAAGAAATATTTAACCTTTCCACTTAAATTGCACATTATGAAACTTTCAAACTTAAATAATCCAAATTCCCATTGCTAAACTAAAGTACAAAAGTGTCAAACTACCATACTATTGTGGTACTTTTTAATTAACAAGTAAATTGACTTAAATTGTAAAGAAATTTTTTCATAACAACTCTCCGCAAGCATGAAAATTTGAACCAATTAACGTAGTATATTTTTATTGATTAGGAGATATGGTACAAAATTAGTAAATATGTCAAGTTTGTACAATCACCGAAACATTGACATATTATTATAAACAGAATATTCAAATTAATGGTTTGGTCACGTTGTTTGGTGCTTAGCAGAATCTGTCGAAATGACTCCAATGGACAAATCCTTGTTTTTTTTTTCACTTAATTTAAAGCTAAATTAACAAAAATTGTCCACTGGTTCAATAGTATACGTTTATATATATTTATATATTTTTTATAAATCATGACCACACCATATTAAACTACACTAGGTAGTTAATTTAATTATTACAAATAATCCAATCCGAATTGATTGGAAGTGAGTAAAAAGGCGAACAAGAATCTAAACATGAAACTAGTCATCTTTATGTTAAACATTACACAGTAGATCCTTAGTCGCCAATTCAATCAATACCAATATTCTCCAATAACAACGTTTCTTAAATAGTTCAAATTTTCAAATGTCTCACGTGATATTTGATCAAAAGAGATAGAAGAAGAAGAAGAGAGGAGAAGTGCTGCACCAATGGACACTGCCATACCACAACTGAGAGTGAGGGCCTTCAGTACACCGTGACCACGACGACGAAAGACCCTCATCTCACTTGGCTTCAATTCTTCTGTTTTCTCTCTTGATCGACGAATCTCACCGTTAATCCTATTCACTTCTTCTACTAACTTAACTTCTATTTGTTTCACTGGAACACGACTTCTACTTCGACTCTTCGTAACTCGTCCACTTTTTACTCTTTCTAGTTGACGACTTGCGGAGGCTCGAGTCATTCTCTCAGTCGTGGCTCTTAATCTTCCTGTCCGTGATAGGTCGTCCTAAAAACAAAAAATGAATTGGAAGAAAAAATTATACTCCAGCAACAAGTTATAATTTTTATAAAAAAAAATTGATTTTGAATCGAGTGAATTTTATGCATTAGATTTAGAGAAACCAGGAGATATGCATGTATCNTCGAGTCATTCTCTCAGTCGTGGCTCTTAATCTTCCTGTCCGTGATAGGTCGTCCTAAAAACAAAAAATGAATTAGAAGAAAAAATTATACTCCAGCAACAAGTTATAATTTTTATAAAAAAAAAATTGATTTTGAATCGAGTGAATTTTATGCATTAGATTTAGAGAAACCAGGAGATATGCATGTATCNAAAAAAAAAATTGATTTTGAATCGAGTGAATTTTATGCATTAGATTTAGAGAAACCAGGAGATATGCATGTATCTAATGAAATGTTACCAAATTTATGTAACCTCTATAACCTGGTCAAAATTTAAACCCAAAATTAGAAAATGACAACTTCTGATAGTGACTGACGTATGAAATTAAGTTAAAATCTACTGAAAAATCTCACAGTACAATGAGAATGACCGACAACATCCATTTTGCATAAAATCCGCTCTTAAGTTTTAACAAAAAAACATGATTACAGCGAATGTGAAGCAGATACAGTAAAACTTAATGAGACCAACCACCAGAAAAGACAAAACCAAGTAACATTTTTGATCAAAGAAATATGAAAACTTAAAAATTGAAGCATAGGCAATAACTACAAGCTGAAAATAGCTTTAATAACAAAAAAGTTCGAAGTATTTTCGGATTTTGAGAGCGTACCTCGGCTTCTTAGCGTTCCGACGAGACGAACGGACTCCAGCATTCCTGTTTGAATCGAAGTACCGCTGCGTCTGCTTTCGCTCAAGTCTTAACTCTCTTGGAATCCTCTCTTTTAGCTTTACAAATACATGAATGTCAACCAATTAATTAGTTTACCAACTAATAATATTAATGCCACACCTCAAATCCCAAAATCCCTACCCGATTGTAAAAACTTAAAACTTCTCACTGAATTGTTAAAGAATTAAACAAGGACTTAAAAACTTTAGAAATACTGTACGGAAACTGTTGACAAAGTAATTGCACATAAAGCTTTGTTTTTCTCTAAACATGCTGCATATGCCAAAAGAAACTAAATAAATGATCCGAAACTTATTAGTGAATTAAAAAAATGAATGTTTTAGTAGCAAACTAAAGAAAAGCTATGTCTATTTGCTGCATAAGAGTTAGTTGAAACAAAATAAACTGAAATTAAAGGTGGGTAGACGTAGAGTGAGTGAAAATGGAAATTAAAATAAAATATCAATCTAACTTACGGCATCGACTTTGGCAAGAAATGCTTTCACCATATCTTGACAATCCAGGTTATCTTCCGGTTCCCAAGTAGATTTGTGCATACCGAATCCTTTCCATTTGATCTGAAATTCCCGTTTTCCATTTTTGTGATGCCTAACTTCCAAAATTTTTTCAACCTAAATCAAAAGTAATTTGGTTTTAGTTATCTTCAATTGTAATTTATCTTCAATAATTAAAAAATTTCTAACTTCATATTCCTTGGTGTTGTCCTCATCCTCCGGCTCGGACTCTGATTTGACTTTCTTAGGTTTCGGTGTTGGTGATTTCGCAGGTCTTCCTCGTCCTCCCGATTTCTTTGATTTGGTAGGTGATATCTCTTTGTCTTTACGTCCTTCATAATGACTTTCATCCTCTGAAGTTGACTCAACATTCAATTTCTTAACAGCCGGTGATTTTGATTTAGTCTTAGATTTTGATTTTGAAGATGTTGAGGCTTTGCTTCGACTTCTAGATTCAGATTTCTTTGGACGACCTTTCCCTTTCTTTGCTGGTGGTGGTGATTCATCTCCACTGGACACAACATCGTTAGCAGACTCAGGACTCTCCGGCTCCTCTTCAGAGTGATCATCTATATCCTTATCATCATAATCCACAGGTTCGGATTTTCGTTTTGAAGCTTCACGCTTTGTTCCTGAACTCAACTTTTTTGTTATTTTCCCCATGATTCTTCCTCTAAAATCAAATTTAAAAACTTTCAACAATAATTTTGAAATTTTTTTTTATATTTTCTCAACATTTTCCATTATAATTTCCATTNATTTAAAAACTTTCAACAATAATTTTGAAATTTTTTTTTATATTTTCTCAACATTTTCCATTATAATTTCCATTCATAAAGAGTAAAGAGCCAAGAGCCCAACTCGGTCCTAGTAATAATAATAATAATAATAATACCAATAGCAATGCGCGCGTCTCAACCTCAACTCAACTCTTCTTCCGTTGTTGGATTGGTGGAAGAGTTTATAAACGAAGTGTTAGACAGAATTGATAAATTTTTAGAGATTTAAACTTTAAATACTTACGAGAGATGATGAGTTAGTTGATAAAGAAGAATTTGGTTGAACTACTAGCTAAACTAGCAACNATTTAAAAACTTTCAACAATAATTTTGAAATTTTTTTTTATATTTTCTCAACATTTTCCATTATAATTTCCATTATAATTTCCATTCATAAGGAGTAAAGAGCCAAGAGCCCAACTCGGTCTTAGTAATAATAATAATAATACCAATATCCATGCGCGCGTGTCAACCTCAACTCAACTCTTCTTCCGTTGTTGGATTGGTGGAAGAGTTTATAAACGAAGTGTTAGACAGAATTGATAAATTTTTAGAGATTTAAACATTAAATACTTACGAGAGATGATGAGTTAGTTGATAAAGAAGAATTTGGTTGAACTACTAGCTAAACTAGCAACAAGTTTGGTATTGAAATCACACTCTTACATGGAATGAAGTAAATAAATTTTCTAATCTCAATGCACTACTGGACTGGAGAACATGGCTAAGCAAATCCAACCTAAACAATAACCCTAACCAAAAAAAAAGCCTCCTAGTCTTGTGTATTTTTTTCTATTTCTAATTTCTAATTTCGGTTGACACAAAAAGAGACGCTTATTTGAACACGTGACTAAGGGGGAGTGGTTGAGTCTTTCACTTTTACAAACCGTACCCCACAAGGCATCTCCACACAACAAAATTTTTTTATTATCCCCCCAAAGACATTCACTAATAAGTTCCCGCCACACCACTCTGACTATCGTTTAACTATCAACGAAATTATTTTTGTACAGTAGATTTCGGCTGTAACACATATGAACTTAGACTTGCAATAAACCCTATAATATATTGGTTTCTACACAAGGGATTATGAGTTTCCATTCTAAATTCAGCGACTTTATTAAACTCCTACTATATTAAACCAAAATTATGAATTCGCTCAAAGTTACTATCCAAACGACTTCACTATTAAATTACTTACTGTAGTTGTTAACCTTACAATATTTTGTTTCCCAATGGATTTTTTATTATTTAGTTATTATTTTATTATATTTAAACTTAAAACCACGCCGAAATTTTAAATGTGGCAGAATCAACAAAATTTAACCTAAGGCTAAGATCATATTTTATTTAGAATACGTTTGGTTAAATAAATAGTTGGAAGTTTTTGTGCCATTCATTCCAAACGAATCGGAATTTTATTTTTAAACTTTTTGACTCGAGAAAGGCCCACAAATCACAATTTCACAATGTTTTTGTAAACAATGCAACGTTCAATCGTCCCTCTGATGTTTAACTTTAAGCGAAGCATATTATGCATAAGTAGGAATAATAAGTTAATCTTCAGAAAGATTAAAATACTTAATTGACTCTTATCATTTTTTACATTTGGCAAAAGTTAAAGAATCCGCTAAAAATATTAGTGATAATTAGCAGAGAAATTGAGAGGAGTTATTGGATTGCGCCTAATAACTCTATTTTGCATTGTTACCATTATTTCTTTCGTTGAGCTTAAAGGGCAAAAGAATTAATCGACAAACTTAAGAATTGTACGTAGCTTATATGTATCCTAGTTACTTAAGTGTGAAAAAGTACAATTCAATGGGCTAATTAGTTTGTCCTGTGTAGACTCAAAAAGCTTAAAAAAAATATGCTTGAAAAACGGAGTTTTTAAAGAGCTCTCTGTATACATTAATTATAATTAATACAATCAATTTCTGATTCACCATTCTTACAAAGCATGCTCAAACAAGATTTGTGAGACAATTTCTGACTTTCATTAAGAATAAGAAAAAATAAAAAAATAAGCTTCAAGTTATTTGAAAACTAGACTGAGAATAATTTTTAGCATTCTGATTGGTTTGTTTATTTTTCCTTCTTGTTTCTAGTTTTATCAGCTGAGGCATCTTTTATCCGTTATTTCTTTTGTTGAATTTAAATAGCCGAAGAAGAGAATGGTATTCTTGCTTTCCTCTTGTTTTTTTCATATTGTAGGGATTTAACCATGGTCATTACGAAAGGGAACATTATTTTCGTTGTTAATTTATTTAATAATAGTATGAGTTAATTGTTAGTACTTTAGTATACTAATGTGTTGGCTCCAAAGGATTATTTACTCCATCCATATGACTTATGGTTTGTATCCAACCGGACCAGAAAAAAAATGTCAGCAAAAACTTTTTGCTGACAAATAATTTGCTAGCAAAATTTCCAGTGAAAAAGCGGTATTTTCATTTTGACGAGTAATTTTTTTTTTCGTAGTATTCAACTCACAATTTTGTTAGTTGAGAAATAATAAGGCCAATTTTTTGTCGCCAATTAAAGAAGTTTTAAACTTGATTAAACTAAAATCAAAATGAGCAGTGACAGCGACAACAGTGATTCGGAATTACTCCTGCTCGCAAGTGCTTACTACTTGATGAAGAAAAATCGGAAGCGACCTTCTTGTCACGTTAATTCGTATCTGAAAAAGCGACCACTGAACGGAAGATTTGTGAAGGATGTAAGTATGAGTACCGTTGAATCAATTGTTGGTTACTGATTTAACTTGTATTGACTATTTAACCTTTATATGATTAGTTTCTGGACCTTCGGGACCACCCTCANTGGTTACTGATTTAACTTGTATTGACTATTTAACCTTTATATGATTAGTTTCTGGACCTTCGGGACCACCCTCAGAGTTTCAAAGAAAATTTTAGAACCAATCCAGAACAATTTGACTACTTGTTATCTTTAGTCAAAGCTGAATTGGAACCNTTCAAAGAAAATTTTAGAACCAATCCAGAACAATTTGACTACTTGTTATCTTTAGTCAAAGCTGAATTGGAACCATGCCCTAGGTCACGTGGTGACAGGATTTGCGCTACAGCGAAGTTTGCAGTAACACTGGAGTAAGTATGTTAATAAAAACAATCGTGACTAGTTTCATCGCAGAGGTAACAAGTATAAATTCTTATTGCCCTTTTAGATACTTAGCGTCCGGTTCTCTCGAGCGTCATATCGCTTCTTGCTACCGCATAAGCAAGCAGCGGTTGGGCAAGATAATTCAGGCCACTACTGCTTCAATTGTCAAATCACTCGAACGATTAGATCGGATCGAGTATACTAAAAAATTTTGGATAGAAAAATCTAATGCATTCAACGAAGTTTGGAATTTTCCAAACTGTCTAGGCACAATTGACGGAAAACACTGCCAAATACGATGTCCTGCTAATGGCTCATCTATGTTTTACAATCATAAGGTTACTACTCTTGTATCTCACAACGTATAACTTGTCAGTATACTTGGGTTGGACTTTAGCATAACATTGTGGTCCACCTGAACTCTTACAAATTTATTTGGAATTTTTTTTAAATTTTTTACTTTTCAAATTAACCCCAACTTATACTTGTTTGCTTGTGATTTATAGAAGCACCATAGCATCGTCTTGATGGCTGTTGTCGACGCGGAGTACAAGTTTCTAAATATTGACGTTGGAGCATATGGAAGCGAAGGAGATTCAGGAATATTTAGTCGTTGTCGCTTTGGCAAACGTTTGTTTAGCAACAAGCTAAATCTTCCAAGTCCATTGGTTCTAAGTGGAAAACCGACACCTTTCGTTTTCCTCGCAGACGACGCATTTCCGCTGCACGAAAATATAATGAAACCTTTCAAACCAACAAAGAATCAACCAGAATTGACANCAGACGACGCATTTCCGCTGCACGAAAATATAATGAAACCTTTCAAACCAACAAAGAATCAACCAGAATTGACAAGAAGCCAACGTATTTTCAATTATAGGTGATTTAATTGATTTCCACAGTTAATTTAAAGTAAAGTAATAATCACTGGCATGGTATTTAGGTTGAGTCGAGCAAGGCGCTGCGTTGAAAATGCCTTTGGAATCATGTGTGCTCGGTTTCAGTGTCTGGCTAGAACCATGTACTGCAGTCCTGACAAAGC
This sequence comes from Holacanthella duospinosa, assembly GCA_002738285.1. NCBI lineage: Eukaryota > Metazoa > Arthropoda > Collembola > Poduromorpha > Neanuridae > Holacanthella > Holacanthella duospinosa. The sequence continues at coordinate 482,856 of NIPM01000123.1, read as the reverse complement.
CCAATTAATTGTTGCAGCATGTTGTCTCCTACATAATTATTTACTACGAACTGGAAGGAGTTCGTACGCTCCAGAAGGTTTTTCTGATAGAATTGATGAAGATGGGAATATTGTTGAAGGCTCCTTTCGAAAGCACCTAAAGGAATCAAGTTTGTACCATACTTCATTTACAAAAGCAAAGGGAAGACTCAGCTCATCGTCGAAGTCCATTCGCGACCACTTTTGTAATTATTTTAATTCACCTTTTGGAAAACTACAATGGCAGGAAAACATTTTTCAGGCTAAAAAGAAAATCTAGAAAAAGATATTTAACTGGAAACGGTTGATGAATTTCTGATAATGAATTTATTTTAGAAATTATTTATTAGAAACAGCAAAAGAGTTTAGCCATTATTAAATCTGATCTAATGTACTTTCATTAACGAATGTCACCGTATAATTTGAATCCTGCATTGCCTGGTAACTTAGTTCATGAATTTTAAAGTACAATTCTTGAACCTTATGATCCGGAAGTTTTGACCACATGCTGTCCAAATGAGCAAGCATATGATAATACTTGAATGATTTTGTAGTTCCAGATTCACTTTTCATCTTCTTGCTGTTTACATACTCTGTTATCGTTTTGGCCATAATTTCACCGTGATCTTGCTTTCTCTTCGTCCCCTGCTTAAAAAATTGGATGAATAGACCAGTTTCACAAAGACAGCCGTCTGGTGGCCAGTGACTTAACTTTACTCTTGTAAAGATGAATTTCTAAACAAACAATAATATGTGATAAAGAGTGCTTAATTAAGCTATACTTTTTAGTAGGTCGTTAACATGTATGATTTATTGCGAATCTTTTTTAGCTATATTTCACATTTAAGAAATAGCTTAGTTAGCTATTTTTTAACGTTATAGCATGGGAGTTTGGATTTCTTATATAACATATCTGTAAAAAAGATTCGCAATAAATCATAGATGTTAACGACCTACTAACAATTATACGTTAATTTAACACTTTTTAGCACAAATCATTATTTCGTGTTTAGGAAGTAATCCTCATAAGAGTAAAGTTCAAGCACTCGCCACAGGCCAGACGCCTGTCTTTGTGAAAAATGTTTATTGTATCTGACGGTGATAGACAGAAAGAACAAATACTACGTTTCGAAAATTTTCAAAGTACTATTCGGACTGAAAACACATGGATACAAGAGCGACCATGGTAAGGCCAGCCCAGTAAGTTTTTAAGTCTATTCCAAGGAGACTTTACCTTCTGATTGATTTGTGGCGACACCCTAAAAGTCACAGGTCGAAGGTAATTCCCTACCCTACCCAAAATGTTGGAGGGATAAGTTTCTTTTCAATAAGAAGATAAACAACTTTTACTGAGGTCATTCTTTGTTTAGTTTAGTTTAAATTGGTTGACATTTCACCTGTGACCTTGGTTGTGAGCATAGAGCAAAATGTAAGAGGAAAGAGATCATCCTTTAAATAGTTAGAAGACTTTTTACAAAGGTCACTTTTGATCTTGCCAACTTTGACTGAGGTCATTTTTTGTTTTGTTTAGTTTAAATCAGTTGACATTTCACCTGTGAGCTCAGGTTGTGAACACAGAGCAAAGTGTCAGAGGGTATAGTTTATCTTTTGAATTGTTAGAATAACTACATATGGCAAGGTCACTTTTGACCTTGCCATATGTACTCTTGTCTCAATTCTCTGATAGTCTAAATTTTGCAGGACTTGGAAAATTTTCATTCTTTATTACCTACAGAGTGTGCCAATCCACCTTAAAAAATTTATTAGAAAATAGAGATATTAAGTAGTCCACAATTACCTGAGAAGCGTATCCGTAATTGGACACCGACACGGAGCTACACGACGCTGAGCTTGGAGAAAGAAGTGTGACACTGCTCACTGATCCATCAAGATCGGCCGGTGACAACACCATTTCACTGTCCTCTGTATTGATTGTCAATATTTGAGATCCGTCTTCCCCATGGCCAAATTCATCTTCACTTATGTTGCCCCCGATTGTCACAGTCCTTATAACCATCCAAAAAAAAAANTCCCCATGGCCAAATTCATCTTCACTTATGTTGCCCCCGATTGTCACAGTCCTTATAACCATCCAAAAAAAAAATCAGTAATTTAAAGATCATTAGCAACTTAACCTAGCATAACTAAATAACTTCCAATTGTATTTTTACGTTCTCATCTTATTGACGTCCAGCAGAAAGGCCATATCGTTCCAAAAAANAAATAACTTCCAATTGTATTTTTACGTTCTCATCTTATTGACGTCCAGCAGAAAGGCCATATCGTTCCAAAAAATCCAAGCAGAGGCTGCCTCTTCAATTCTTGGTTCTTGAACGCTTTCATCACTCTCCTCACCTGATTTGCCGGACTTAAGTACTCCAATTTTGTTCTTGTGGTATTTCCAACTGTTGCGCAATGCTCTCCAAACTTTTTTACAAACTCGAGCTGGCGATCAACACATTTATTTTAAAAAACTGTTAAATACCAGTATAATTACTGTAAACTTACCTGGTTCCCCAGTTGCAAGGGCTACTGCATCCCACGCAGCTCCGATTACAGTTTTANTAATTACTGTAAACTTACCTGGTTCCCCAGTTGCAAGGGCTACTGCATCCCACGCAGCTCCGATTACAGTTTTATTGCTGTGATTCTGGTCGGATAGATCCCAAAGGCAATGGTACTGACGAACAATTTGAATAATCTGTCTCTTCCTTTCCTTTGAAGCTTCCGACTCGACTTGATCGTTGGAATTGCTGGTCTTTTTTGGAGGTTGTGGCATTTTGTTTAATAATATAATAATAAAAACTGATTAATAAATAATTACTAAGCTGCTTAATACGAAACAAAAGCAATTTTATTTCGCTTTTCCAACCCACAGTTTGGACAGCTGATTGAACTTTTTGCCTGAATGTTCCTTTTTGCTAGCAAAAAGAATGCCAGAGTCTATTCCAAATTTTGTCAGCAAAAAGAATAACCTATTTTGCCAGCAAAATTATTTTGCTGGCAAAAACTTTACGGCTGAATACCACCAAGCAAATCTTTAGTGTGAAAACTCTCTTTTTGCCAGCAAAGCACTTTTTGCTGGCAAAATCATCGGGTTGGATACCTAGCTTNTTGTATCTTATGAGAGATTCATTCTTTTTTGGCTCTTAACAAAGCACTTCTCATTAGGATTGGGGGTTTCACAGTGAAACTTTCACTCCTCTCATATGTATTCCTTGAACTACAGTCAAAGCTCGTTATAAAACTTATATAATATTTATATAGTAATCAAGTCTATATTTATATAACAACAACACAAAAATTGTCTCTTATTTCCTCTTATGGAGCTTATAACGTTAAACTTGTCGGTTATAACAACACGACATCATTCTTACTGAAAAACAATTGAAGATTTCTGTCATATATAACAACAATCGCCAAGAATTTAGACACTTCTTCTACCTTGGTTTGCAATTTTCCGTCTAAGGTTTCTTTTAAATTCCTACATAAGTAAAACTAGCGTTACGTTAAACAATGGTACATGTAAATCATCATGATCTAAGGTTGAGAATTTTAGTAAAAAAGAGCTTAATAAAGAACCTAACGACAGGTTAAGTAGGTTAAAAATTTTTGTTCATATTTTACACACTAGGGGTCTACCAATAGCTTGTTTGGATTTGCGTGAGATTGTGTAAAGTTCCTCTTTTACGTGAAATTGTGTGTTTGTGTAAAAACCGAGAGAGATTTTACGAAATTGTATCCTCTCTCATTGGTAAGAGTTACTAAGCCCATCCCACTTGAGTGAGATTGTGTAAAAGAGGAAACTTACACAATCTCACTCAAATTCACGCAAACTATTGGTAAACCCCTACTGTTTGCATATAATTTTTAATAGCATAATGTTGTTATATCCAACATAACAACAGCCTCTTGTAACAACTTAGATCTGATGACACGAAATTTTATAACGAATTTTGACTGTACAACATAAAGAAAAATAGTCAACTTTTAGAATTCGAAAGTCAAAAATAAATGTCAACAGTCAACATTCAACAACAGTACCAATCAGCTAAAGGTTTCTTTTACCCTTTCTTCGCCTTTACAAACCTCATAAGTTAAATTCTTAAAAATAACACAAACATTTAAAAACCAGTGTTTACAATTATTGTGTTATGTGAAATAATTTCTGACTTCTTAGAATTAATGGCTTCATGAATCCAGAAGAGATTAAAAACCAAAATTTTAAATATTAAAGTATAACGTAGTCCTACTAACTCCTAAGTAATAAGATGATGCTTCTTTCTAAAGAATGGTTTTTAAATTCTATAAAATTAATTTTTTTTTCAATTTCTTCACAACAAGACTAAACAATACACTGCCGCTACATGAGTATAAATATAGCGAAAGCCAAAAGTTGTGATCGCCGGATGACAAGGTTTAGGTTAGGTTATTAAATCTAACAATCCTAAAGTTTAGGATTTAGGAATTTAGGATGGAGTGTTTTATAAATTTATTTACTAATGATCCCATGACGAGTGTGATTTGTAATTGAGTCGTCGACGCGGGAATTTTAAACTGAACAGCTGATGACTCATGTCATGTTTACTTGTTGTCTTTTCATGGATTTACATAATGACGGAAAAATGTTTTTTATTGTCTTGTCATGCTCATCATCTCATGAGTCATGAAGATTCGAAATCCAAAATGAACTTTTTGGTTCAAATAAATTACAATAGGTAAAGTAGACACAATCAATCAAACAGCTGTTTTATTGGGATTAATACTTTAGAAGAATACATCTGTTCCAGTCATATTTAGTCTTCTTTAGTCTAGTCTTTAGTCTTTCTCTTTAGGTGACACGGATTTATAAGGATTTTACATTTGGATGTGGTATTGTTACACAAGGACAAAACGCTTTTTTGGTAAGTTTCACAGTCACGGTTACTTTCTTCTTCACTAGCTCTTAGTAAAAATGAACCATTATAATTTCTTAAATTAGTACCTACACAACAGTAAGCTTGACTTTAACAAAGTTGGAAGTTGGGACAGAATGGGAAATCGTGACAAGGATTCTCTGCTGTATGGCGTCGATAGGGTTGGACGCGTATGGTATTTGAATTCTCAAAGTGACATTCATAGAAGATCATTTGGAAGTATAAGTATTTCTTCACAACAGTCATCACAAGCTAAACCACGGTCACAACAATGGACTCTGCTGCCAAATCCTACCAGGATTGATTTAAAGGTGTGTACTGATTACTTTTAAAATTATATTTGATTTAAATATTTGACATTTGTATTTAATTCAAAGCGTGTTTCTTCACGAAATGGGGTCATATGGGGTATTGGATCAGACCATCAAATTTATATTTATGTTCACAAGCAGGACATCCCAGTCCGAGTCCGTGAAGAAACGTATGAAAATCATGTAAACAGGAATACAATGTAGAATAGAATTGACTGACAGTGAATTTATAGCTTGTTGCTCTATACAGAGATGGAATCCTTTGGGTGGATTCTGTTCCCAACTACTTCCTACAGACAGACCGAATTTTTCAACAGAAGATGGATTGACACATAGAGAAAAATCATCCGTCAAACTACCGTCTGAAGAATCTTGGATGTGGGAATCTAGTTGGCAAATTGAGGACACGTTCAACAATGAGTTATTAGAGCAAGGATGGACCTATGCTGTAGACTTTCCTGCTACATATAATACTGAGAAATCTTGGAACTCGTGTGTTCGAAGAAGAAAGTGGTTTAGAATTAGACAATTTATAGGGTTTAATAAATGGCTTCGGATAGAAGGAATTAACCCTGATCACACACAGGTTAGAAATATTTTCAATTATTCTTTTCTTCAAATGCGTGAACATTGTTAATTAATGTTTATAATTTCAGGAACCTTTTACAGATGTATGTATAAATACATTAGGTTCTGGTCATGAAATCCACTGTGTTTGGACGGTGACAGTTCTCGGCCAAGTTTATTTCCGCGGAGGAGTTACATCATTGAATCCAGAAGGGACATATTGGGAACAAGCAACAATCAAAAAAGGTTGTGAGGCATGTCAGTTGACAGTGGCTGCGAATGGAACTCCTTTTGTTGTTTCTTGGACTGGGTCTTGTTTGTACCGAGATGGTGTTACACCGCATAGTTTATCTGGTAAAATTAATTTTTTTAAAAGTTATTTTAAGGTTTTCTTTAGAAAGGTTTGTGCCTTGTTTTTGTTTAGGAAGGGAATGGATTGAACTAAACGGACCAATAGGAGGTCTAATTCAACTATCGGCAGGTGAAAAGTCATTGTGGGCGATTACACGGGATAAGAAATGTTGGACTCTGAAAGGGGAACTGCAGGAGACAATAGACAGTGTAATTTCAAAACCAGGAACACCGTTCGAATGGAATGAAATTCCTGGGAAAATGAAATCCGTCTCAGTTAGCAGCAATGATACAGTAGATTTAAATTTTTTATGATATTGTTTTTTTTTAAAGAAAACTCAATATTTATCTTTATTTGAGTCAAGGTAATCCTGGCTGTAAGTGATGACGAGAATGTGATCTATGGCCGTGTTGGTGTGACTCCTGAACAAACTCGTGGACAAGGATGGAAGGAAATGTTCCAACGAGTTGGTTGGGACACTCTATCTACAGTTTCATTTGAATCCTCGACAAATTTCGACCAAACTGACAGTGGGAAAGGGGATTCTGATTCTGTTTCATTGGACTCCGTTCGACCAGACTTCCCTGGGAATTTTCCATTGGAAGAGTCTGGGAATTCAGAAGAGAATGAAATCAGTCTCTGTTGGGTCGACGGTGGTTGTCTCTCGTCACTCAAGTAATATCATATTCCAAATTAAATACATTATAATTAATTAATTGATGGCTCTTAAAATTTAGATCCGGACTAGACGGTGATTTGGAAGTTGGGCCATGGCGTGAGGAAATTCTCAATGATATCCAAAGTCTCAAATTGAGTCAAGAGAATTTCCAGTATCCAAATGCATTGGAAAATGATGGGTCAGAATGGAAAGCGAAATCAACAACAGCTCGGATGCTTCAACACGGACCAGACGGTCACTGGATCAAAGGGGAATTGGAGATTGTCAACAATGAGAGTCTCGTTTTCCATAAGAGTCTCACACACATGTGGCTTTGTGGTTTGAGGGATGTGTTGAGCATTTTACGCTCTCGAGAATTATCTCATAGCTTCACTCTCCGGATTCGCAATGCAATTGAGCAAGGAGTTGCGGACTTTGTTTCGTTTAAGTTCTCGTAAGTCTTGCGTTTTGAAAATTTAAATTTCAGATTTTTAAAAACTAATGAAATTTGGCAATCACTTTTAGGAATGAAAAACAGCTGGATGAGTGGCATCAAGTCGTCACAGAGCTTTCTGAAAAGAATTCAGACAAATTTACGTTAGGAAATCTTTGGTTGACGACAAACAATGGAGAGCTTCTTGAGTGTGGATTCACCAAAATGGCAGGTAGATTTTGATTTTGTCAAAATTTTACAAAATGATTTATGTAAAATTAAAAATTATTCTGACATTTATTGCAGATTCAGCAGTGGGAGCTGACATGGTTGTCCCATCAGGTTAGCAAGCAAATCTACCAATCCTCATCTAACAATTGGAGCTAATTGTATAAATTTCATAACTTTTTACTAGACTCTGGATTCAGTACACATCATCCGCTAATCAAAGGATTTCTCCCGGGTAGTATCCTCACCGTTGACATATCAGTGCCATCAGCAGCTGAAAAATTTTCACTCAATTTAGAAGGAAATTGTCTCATTGCGTTTCATTTCAATCCACGATTTTCAGAGACTCAAGTTGTTCGGAATACAAAGCGTTATGGGGAATGGGGTGTGGAGGAGAGAGACGGAGTTTTTCCATTTCGACAGTCTCAAAGCTACACTATCGTTATAGAGTGTACAGACACCCACTTCATTACTACAGTCTCTTTTGAACAGAGAAAGTTCATTTTCAACTACAAGCACCGTGTTCTACCTCGTCTTATTACCAACTTTAGTGCCGGTGCGGATATCAATATTGTTGGAATCAGGTGAATTTGAATAATTTGACTTTTTAGTGTGACATTTATAATGAGTATAGTTTATTGTAATTCATTTGTCTAGATATGATCCAAAGATGGGTGACAGCTCAGCTCAGCCTGAATTCGTCACTATTCCTACAAGTGGGCATTTTTGGAAAGTTGAAACAGTCTCAAATGGATTTATCTGGGCTATTGGTTTCGATTCAAATGTCTGGATGCATCCAAACAGTCTAAAATACAAGAAATCTAATGGTAAGAATATTATATTATGAAGGTCATTGACCTGAACTGGGTATCGTCTCCCTCCGAAACAAACACTTGGCAATATTTATCCTCGGTGTGACTTTCCGTCATGGGAAATCGAGGAAAATGGCGTGATGAGAATTTACGAATTTACAATCTGTTAACATTTCTTCGATTGAACACTGCTTGCCTCATTAAATAAGAGTTTTGATTTTTTCAGCTGATTCAACGAGAACTGTGACAGATGACCAAGTTTGTTACATTTATGAAAATCAAAGATGGAACCCGTTGACTGGATTTGGTGCGCATGGACTACCAACAGATCGATCTCCATGGTCAGATGAAACTGGAAGGATACCATTGGAAAAGGACAAAGTTCGAATCCCATCATCAAAATGGGATTGGTTGGGTGATTGGGAAATTGATTACAATTCACCAGGCGGAGTAGACCAATCAGGTTGGCAATATGCCGTAGATTTTCCTGCCACCTATCGTTCCAGCAAACGATTCAATGACTTTGTACGGAGACGTAGATGGAAACGTACTTGTCGATATTCTACCATTGGACCTTGGATTCAAGTTCCCGGAGTTAAACTTATTGACTTATGTATTCAAGTTAGTATTAAAACTCTTTTTTAATACAAACAATCCCGGAATTTGACCTTTCTTGCAATTCCAGATGAACGTGGAGTGTGATTGGGAAGTTTTAGGAGTTTGTGAAAATGGTGATGCTGTAGTTAGACGTGGAATTACACCAGAATGCCCTATTGGAACCAATTGGGAATCAATTCCTAGTGAAAAGCCTTTCGTAAGAAAATTCCACGAAAGTGGACGTCTCTGTTTCATTGATTTAATTTTGATACTAATTTTATTTCTAGATCAATATATCTGGTTCCTACGGACAACTTCCATGGGCAGTAGGGAAGGATGGTTTTGCTTATATTCGTTATGGACGCAATTGGCAACTCTTAGATCGTCCGAAGGAAACCCCACTTAAATTTATTTGTGTGGGTTCGTTAACCTCAGGTGTTTGGGCCATAGGGACAAATAACGTTTTGTATAAGAGAACTCATGTTTTATCCATGTTACCCGAAGGACGTGATTGGTACAAAGTAGCCGATGGTGTGACGCAGGTAATTCTACAATAATAATTGTAGAATTATTATTCTAATAATTATTATTAGAATACAAAATTACGTATCAAATCTAAAGATGACATTTCTAAATATTGTTCATGATTCATTGTGTAGATATCTATGGGTTTAGGAGATGAAGTTTGGGCATTACTAAAACAGGGAGTTACATTTCAGTCAACACTTGCACGCCGAATTGGAATTTCACAGAATCATCTTAATGGTCTGGGTTGGGAGACGGTTGCTGAAGGACCCTGGGCTCATTTCTCTCTCTGTGGTGCCTTTAGAAGAAATCTCTAGTAAGACTTTAGCAAAGATATTCATTTTAACCTATACACAAACTGTGATTTTAAATAATGAAAACTAAAAACCAAATTATTCATTTGTTGTAAATCGTTGTCATTTCAATGCATTGTTTTACAATGTAAGTTCTCGTTGTACAGTTTGTTGCACAAAACATATCGAATTCCGTTTTTTGGATGATTTCTCCCAAGTTTGATGTTTAAAATTACAAATGTTTACAAGAAGTGGCAATTCAAATTAAAAATACAGTGCAACAAAGATAAATTAAAATTCCAGAAGATTCCCAAGAAATTGAATGAAAGGTTAAAAGAAAGGGGAGAAGTTGTTGCAAAATTAAAACGAACTTCACGTTTTCGCGAGTTTTGAAACAAACTTAACGAAACTTTTTCTGAATATCACTTTATATGGCTTTTTCAGATATTCTAATCAAATTTTGTAGAAAAAATTCACAAGAAAATAATTAATTTCATATTTAGGACATGAAACGTCAAATGAAGGCTGTTGTTATAGTTGGATGGTGTAGCAGAGTAGCGCCGTAGAGCGGAACTGGTGACCCAAACAGAGGTCACTGGGGTTTTTTGGTAATAAATCCAACAATCAAAGAACTTGTTTAAATCAATTAAAGGTGGTTCGCTCTCGTTTTCCGAAATTATGTATGCTGCACCTGACTCTGGCTGTGGAGACGCGGGTAAAGTTTGGCGATTTACCTCTAAATTAGTGGTAACCGATAAGGGAGTGATTGGTGTACTTAAATCATCAATTATAGTGATAACGGTGGGAATTCGCTGTGTCACAGAATCGTTAGAATTATTATTTGGACTAAAATTGAACGGAGTTTCTTCCGGAGTAACAGTCGTACTATTGGGTTGGTATGACACTACAGCATTAATAGATTCATTGATGCAACGTGATCTGTCTGCTGATGTTGTTTGAACGTTAATTTCGCGTTGATGAGTAGTTGCGGACTTGAACGACTCTCGATGTAGATTGGATGGGTTATATCCTGTTTCAATCCAATGGCGAACTAAATCAAAACGTTTTCGTTTTGCTGTAAATTTTGGTATTTCGTTAGAATAAGCTGAAAATTTTAATGTTTGTGGTGGGCCTTGTCTTTTAATTCCACTTCTAGATAATGGTGGGCGTATGTTGGTTAACAACTGAATACAGTCCTGTACGCGTTGATCGTCCCATATATATGGTCTAACTTGTGTTGATCGAGCTACGGAAAAACTGTGTCGCCTGTCAGGGAATTTAGCAACTTTCCAAACTCCGTGATTTGGTTCTATACTTTCCGCGTCAAGACTCTGAGGGGTCACTAACACCTGAGGTGGGGCGCGTGAAGTTTGGTGCTCGGTTTTCCCGTTAATGATAAGTGTACCATTTGTTCGTTGTGACGATTGTTTTATACTGACTTGGGGAATAAAGTGTGGGTTTATGAACGTATGGAACTCGTCGATTGTTTCGACAACATAACCTAGACGAGGGAGAGGAGGAAATCCTGGTGCATCGTAAAATCCAAAATCAAAAGATTTTCGAGTTAAATCTACGAACATTTGTTCGACATTGTTGGGTTGTCGTACTAGTACGCAATGAAACTGTTCTAAAACGGCTCTAGTTTGGTCTTTAGATAATTATTTCCACTGACGATAATAAACTCCGGCTCTATTGATAATGGAGTGTTGAACTAGAAAGTCTGAAATGTTTGTAGGAAACTGTAACATTGGGATATGGCGAAAGTAATGTTTCATGGGAATAAATTCGAGTCGTTTATACCCAAAAAATGATTGAACTAAAGTTTCATATTGGCTTTCTATTTGACGGTAATACGAGTATCGAACTGTCCAATTTGTCCGATCCTCGACATCAGACCATTGGACTGTGGGGAACTTATTTTGTATGGTTTCGAACACTGATGTTTGAAGAACATAAATTTCGTTAGCCATATTTTGAAGGTAATCTCCTTAAAAACTGAACACTACACTTGGCATGGCCGTTTCGTAAGGGTTTATATACTGACTTACATTGGTCATCGGTTGAGAAGTCATGGTGAGTTGTTATTTGGTGGATGTTATCGCTATCTGTAATAAAATTGATACTAAATTAGTACTTTGGTTTATATTTATATTGGAAGAGACCCTTTTCTTGAAAACTTGCTGAATAAATGCTGCAAAATAGCAAAAGCTTAGCACTAATGGTATTTCACTTTTAAAAAGGTTGGGCGGTTTATATACTGGTGCGTGTGACTTGTGAACTAAGTCAGCATTGCTTGGTTTGGTATGCTCAGGGCGTACTCTAATGTCCCAATCTCGAGGATCTTTGGATGGGATATATTTTGGTATAGGACGATATCGTGGTGGAACATTTTGTACATCTAATAGTTGGTCTTCAGGATTGTTCTCCGTCAATCCCTCATCCAACCCTTTTAAATTTGGTATCAGGTCCTGATTTTTAGGATCTTTGCTGGGTTCAAGTAACGTCGAGGTTGATGGGTTAGAATTTTGTTCAGTATTTTTGTAATCTTCAATTTCACTTGGATTTGGAGTTGTTAAACCTAGAGAAGCGTGCTGTTTATATATATCATTCAATCATTCAAAATTTTTGCTCGTCTTTTCGCATCGAAAGTTTCAAAATATGGAACGTTTGGTAACCGATTATTATTATTCACCAAAGGAATTGGGCAATTTGGTTCAATTGGATCTTCCGGTAGTGGAATTAAAATTTCCGAGGGAACATACACAGGATTGTTTTCGTCTAAAACTCTATCTCTCAAATAAGTAGAATTTAATTGAACTTTTACTGGTAACTTAGGAGGTTCAACAAATATGGGGGTGTTAATTGGCGTTTCAATAGAGATTTCCGGCAAATTATAATTTAGTTTAGGAATTATTGAGGTCTTGATTTAATTAAATTATCTTGATTTAAAGAATTATGACTGGATTCCGGAATTATCCCGTAATCCCTTCCAAACTCCTCAATTTGATAGTAAGAGCCGGCTATATTGGAGCATGGAGGAACCACGGAATTGTCATGTGTTTTTGGCATAGGCCAGATTTCTGCTTTAATTAATTGTAAATTTTCCCTGAGGGTATTAACATTTGGTAATATTATCAAAGAAATGGGAGACTTATTACTTTTGCAGATTTATGTTGAAACTATGATAATGCAATGTGCAATGGCAAAAAAAAATTCCTTACTAGAGTTAAAATCATTCTGGGCTTGATCAGAGCTCAGAATAATAAGACCTCATAAGATATCAGAAAGAATTAGCGATTTAGGATAAAATATCAACTTGTGCACTTCACTTTCCGCTATAGAAGGTAATTCGTATTTAAATGCAGGGAGAAAATTATGTGTTGCTATCCAAATTGTAGAGGTTGAAGGATGGATTGATGTTACTAAATGAATTGGTAACGTTTGGTTGCCAATTTGGAGTAAGTTATCTTTATAATTTATAGCTGAAGCTGCATGTTGTAAAAAATCACTGCCTAATAAAGCTGGTAATTTAAAATCATATACCACAATAAGTGGAAATGTAGTAACATATTCGCCAATTTGAATAGAAGACTTGGAAACGCCTAGAATACGAAGAAAATCGTTAGTAATTCCTACTAACTGAATATTAGAATGAAGTGGGTCCACTCTGGAACCAAAATCCCTATGTAATAGTGATTTCGTAGCACCAGTATCTAAAAGAGCTAAAACTGAAAATCCATTAATCAAAATAGGTATACGAATGAAGTCAAAGCATACTTGCGTAATTTGTGTGTGAACTATAAGCCCACCGTACAATTACACGAAACACTAGTAAACTTTCACTGGTAGGAAAATTTCCACTTAATAGTTAACTGTGAAATTGCTTATCCTAGTATAGGAAATTGAACTGAGATGAGTTTGCATTTGCTCGTGATGAAATTGTAACACGAAGGCTAAATTTGATATGATAATGGAAGAAATTGTCTTGTAATAAGTGTAGAGTATACACGGCGTGTTATAGTAATTTTGAGTACTATATTTACTGACTAACGTTGCAGTTATGACGGATAACTTACTTGTTTAATTAATATTATATGAAGAATTATAGTAGTGTTAAGAACACTAAAATTTGCTGTGCAACACTTTATTTAATACCTAAGCACTATACTGTATAACGGTATAGCGTTAAGTGGTGCACTATACGATATGGTGAATTGCTGGTTTTGAGAGAAAGTTGTTTTAATTTGTTTTTGTAGTGGTAACTACTGTCGAAATACTATATATTTCAGAAAGATGCGTTGAATTAAAATAAATTAGGAACTAAAATTATGTCAGGTGTATCAGGGATTTTGTTTATTTATAATTTTAAGTTGTATACTGTGTTGCAGTAGAGCTTTAATAATTTAGCATCAAGTGTACGCTTTTGTGTACTCTACGTCAAGTTTGGAAGTAAATTCCTAGTATAAATTTTAGTAATAGAAGTTTCATTAGATGGATAGAATGATATGGGTTGTGTATGTAAAAATTTAATTTTAAGTTGAAAGGATTTGAACTCTGTAGGAGAGTGCGTAGAGTATAAAAGAAAAAATAATTTCCGTAAGAATTTTGTGTTGGTTAAATAAGAGGGTATTACGCACAGTTCAGTTGTGTAACAGAAATTGAAAGCATTAATTGTGTTGTCTCTACAAAACTTTTTACAATGGAGCCAATGGATATAAGTGACTCTGAACCGCTGTTCCGAGCGCCCACTGTTGCGGAATATTTGACACAACTTGGGGTGGGAAATCAACACTAAGACATTATTAATTTTATTTTATTGCCTTGGTTATATATAAATATTTAATTTGATAATAGGGATATTGGTCAAATAAAAATGCACCTAAAATCAGAGTGGACTCTGAATGATTTGCAAGTTTACCGTGCGGCTCCGCGGACTCACTGTTGGTACAGGCCATGCGTGAGCTGGATTTGGAATATGAATATATTGGAGTCATTACGTGGAACTTGGAAGGTGGGAAAGTAAGGAATGATGCTGGACCCAATTTTGGGGTGGTTGCACTTTGGCTGCAAACTGGGAAGCTTACCCGAGTCAAGGGGTGATATGTTATTAGATCGTTATGATAGGACTATAGAGTTACGCATTTACAGTTCCTTCATGGGTGAATTAGAAGCTGATTTTTAAAATATCTTGGATCGGTATATTCAGGAATTGGAATTTAATATAACCATTTTAACTTGGCCTTGTGAGTAACTTTATTATGCTAATTAGGTTTAATTATTTTTAATGAGATTAAAAAATTTTTGTTTATAGGTGGAACTATCATAACCTCACCGGAGCGCTAGTTAAATTTAATTATTAGGCTTAATTATTGGCAAAGGTTTGTTAGTTATAACTAAAATGTAATTAACTGTTTGTTGATTGAGTTCAATAAGTTTCAACTCAATAAAATAAAATTGTTTTTTTTTGTTTTTTTTTTCTTTTTTGTTTTAAAATTTCATGTCATTGATAAGGGATGTTTAAGTAACTGAACTCCTCCTAAACCACAATATGATGTTCCATGATACCAGGTGATGATAGTCACATTACGTCACGCCCGTGAAAGAATGAGAGAAGGGTGGAAACGGAACGAGAAGGATGAAGAAAGAACAGAAAAAAATATAATATAGAATAGAAAATTTTATTTATGGATAGTTACACAGGATAAGCGAAACTTGAGTATAAAGTTTATGCTATTGCAGTTTGTTAATAGTGTGGGTCGTTAAATAAATATTATATTGCAAAATTTTGTGTTTAAACAATTAATTAGGCTTTAAATAAGCCATTTTTCTAGAATTAATTCTAGTTCTTGTGTAAGGGAATTGTACAACGCAAAGAGGTTCACTATTTGATGTGTGCAAGAGAAGAGTTGAAAAAAAANTTCTTGTGTAAGGGAATTGTACAACGCAAAGAGGTTCACTATTTGATGTGTGCAAGAGAAGAGTTGAAAAAAAAGCCCAAACTCAAACCCAACATGTGGAAGCGGAAGAGTTTGGAAATGAATTTATCTCAACAATAAGAGAAAATGAGATTTTGTATTGGTGTAATAATAATAGCACGATAATAATAAATTTGATAATAAAATATATTTTCTAAATAAATTTGTTCGTACCGTGATTAGGTCCAATAGTTTTTTTTTGATTCAAAAAAAAAAACCTGGTCTTCCGTCTGCTACCACTTGTGATGGGGTTTGTTGCTTGGTCTTAGTTGGTTGCTGNATTTATCTCAACAATAAGAGAAAATGAGATTTTGTATTGGTGTAATAATAATAGCACGATAATAATAAATTTGACAATAAAATATATTTTCTAAATAAATTTGTTCGTACCGTGATTAGGTCCAATAGTTTTTTTTTGATTCAAAAAAAAAAAACCTGGTCTTCCGTCTGCTACCACTTGTGATGGGGTTTGTTGCTTGGTCTTAGTTGGTTGCTGNAAAAAAAAAAAACCTGGTCTTCCGTCTGCTACCACTTGTGATGGGGTTTGTTGCTTGGTCTTAGTTGGTTGCTGTGATGATGATTATTGCGGCAGTGGAAATGGCTGGTGACTCAAAGGTCACGGGACGGCAGAGATGTTAAATAAAATTAGCGATGTAATCAATGTAAGTGTTTCTACACAATAAGATTTTATTACTCTGTAAGACTTTATTACTACAAGAGTCGTAATTCGATTTCTAGATTTAGAGAGGTTATGAATAAAACTTGTTTTTCTACGTCTTTAATTCTTCGAACTCAATTCGGAGAATATTGACGTACGTTAACCTTGATGGTTTTATGAGATATTTTCGGTTTTCCGTCTCATTCTCTCCGAGTAAATCTCGGAGAGAATAAGCATAACATCCCTGAGAATAAGCATAACAAAGGTGAATAGAACGTTTCTTCGTCCATGAGCATTTTATGGGTTGTTCCCCACAAGTTAACTTCTTTTTGAATGAGAGGTTGGGCCGGTTGAGTAGGAGAATATTTCCGGGTAATCATAAGGTTACACTGGTCTTCGTCTACTATGTAGGGATCTACAGAAATATTTGTGCGGGTCAAGGGAAATTCGGGAATCGTTGGTTTAGACCATGATTCCGTCACTTGATAGCAGCCGTAAGCAGGGAATTCCGTTGAAGGGTTTATATTGGACCAGAAAGTAACCGCGACGAGAAAGCAGTATCCTTTTTGAGTGGACATCATTTATTATGCGCGTATAATGCTCCTAAATCCCAACGAAGGCGAGTAACATTGATATACTCAGTGTCTGGAGCTCGATCATGAGGATTTAGCTCCAAACGTGCTGGCATAACTTAGGATGCATATGCATCTGGTTGTGTAATTTCTTGTAGAAATATACTAGATGGGTTTATAGAAGTTTGAACATAAATAGCATGGACAGAGGTGAAGCAGAAAAACAAAATAACGTGTGGAGGTCCGGATGTATACATCTTAAACAAGAAATAACGGTGTTTCAATGATAAGTGCAGTTTTGTAATTGAGCAACCAACATTGGTTGATCAGATCCCAAACTAACATGTTTTACAAGGCCTATGGCAACGCCACAAGATTAATTATGAGTATACGAATAAATCGTTAAAAACAAGGAAGGGCAAGATAAATAATCACTTGAAAAGAAACAACAATCATATTTTTGTGTATTAAACTTACATTGATTTGAATATAAGACGCTTGTTGGTGGCAGACTTTGTAACAATATTGCAAATCGAGTTTGGCAAGAATAATCGTCTCGATTACCTAGGAAACATTGGTGATCGTAATTGAATAAATTATCATTGATAATTTGATTATTGACCAAATCTACAACTAAATGAAGAAGTTGAAAGCAATAATGGGTAATGTTTAAAGAGGTTATGCTTGATTCAGGAGGATCAGGATTCCAATATGACCAATTATTAGATTTGGTACTAATACGATTTAACCAAGGTTGATGCCAAATTGGGGATTGGGGTTCAAAAAACCGAATGGTAGTATTACTTGGAGTAATACCTTTAATCAACATATAACATTCCTCGTAAGTTAACTGAACTATAGCCGGGATATCTAAAATGGTTAATATGGTTTGTGAAGAAACATGAAGAGCTGTTTTACCAAACCGTTTAATATTGGTAAAACAGTGGTAACCAGTATATGGTGAATTAGTGAGAAATTTGGATCGAATTTCAACTGGTACTATAAATGAAGGGGTATAACGTTGTACACAACCTAAGTATTGCTAGTAAAGGACTCCTAGAGTCCAAAAAGGGTTAACTATTGAAGTTTGCTGGTGTGAATCCTGAAAATTATGTAATATTGGATTTAATTTTGGTGCAGTTACTAATGCATTGCGAAGTGTGAAGGGGATTTGAGGTAATAACTTGATTGGTTTGAGTACGTATCGAGGTACTGAACGGTAACGAGGAGGTGATAATTTGTATATCCAATTATTAGATTGATATCGCTTTTGATGCGATAAAATAACCTCAGGATCGATTGAAGGTAGCGCTATTTCAGGTGCTGGTATGAGAGCGGAATATAAATCGCACTGTTCAGTATACATGGCTTTACTATAACCTTGGATTAACTGAAGGAAAGGAATATAAGCTGTTAGATTCCTCTTCTTACTTGAGAATAGAAGTCTATGGGGATAATAACTCTCCGTTTTACACTCTTTCATTGGGGAGTTTCGGAGTATTTGTTCACTATTTCTCCGAGCCATTCCTGCTTGTTTAGATGAGAATAAATAATAGGATGTTGGTTTGTATACCGTAACTGGTAAATATTAGTACCGTAATTTGGGGTGAATAGGGACGCGGTGGTGAATAGGGACAGTGAATCAGAAAAGTTAGTGTTTGGTTAGTAACATTTGTTATTGATTTTAGAATGTTCGAATTAAAAAGGGGTTAGATGGATACTTATCTTCCTCACATGAAATATTAGCGCGCTTGTCAAAAATTTAAAATCCCGCTAGACTACCAGCAAAACAGAGTATCAATTTTTTGTGGTTTTTGAAAACACTGTAAAACTTTCTCGACCCTACCTATTTCCAATTTCATCTGGTCTTTGAATTTACTATAAAACTTCTGAAGGTACGAATTAATGAATTCTAAGTTTTACAATATAACATAAATGTCAATTATAAAATTTTAATGATTGATTTTTTAAATAATAAGGAATTATGAATCAAAAGTGGGGTCAATAGGGACATTTACATCATGCCTAGAAGATACAAACCAAAGCCAGGTTCCAAACTGCGTGGTAAATATGATCCAATTGTTCTTATGAGGGCAACGGGGGCCATATCAAAGGGACTAAGCTACCGTAAAGCAGCANCTAAATATGATCCAATTGTTCTTATGAGGGCAACGGGGGCCATATCAAAGGGACTAAGCTACCGTAAAGCAGCAGCGAAGTACGGAATCCCCAAAACTATACTGCAACGAAGAGTGACCAGACCTCAAACCAATAATGTTGGAGGTCAAACAGCCTTGGGTGACGATGTAGAGAATGCTCTAGTTAGCAATTTAATANCTCAAACCAATAATGTTGGAGGTCAAACAGCCTTGGGTGACGATGTAGAGAATGCTCTAGTTAGCAATTTAATATGTGGGAACTGGGGCTATCCTCTAACATGTAAAGATTTACGCACGATTGTGAATGGATATTTGAATAGAAGCTAGGGATTCGTCATGGCAAATTCAGAGATAACATGCCAGGAGAAGAATGGGCTCGTTCATTCGTACATCGACACNATTTTAATGATTGATTTTTTAAATAATAAGGAATTATGAATCAAAAGTGGGGTCAATAGGGACATTTACATCATACCTAGAAGATACAAACCAAAGCCAGGTTCCAAACTGCGTGCTAAATATGATCCAATTGTTCTTATGAGGGCAACGGGGGCCATATCAAAGGGACTAAGCTACCGTAAAGCAGCAGCGAAGTACGGAATCCCCAAAACTATACTGCAACGAAGAGTGACCAGACCTCAAACCAATAATGTTGGAGGTCAAACAGCCTTGGGTGACGATGTAGAGAATGCTCTAGTTAGCAATTTAATAATATGTGGGAACTGGGGCTATCCTCTAACATGTAAAGATTTACGCACGATTGTGAATGGATATTTGAATAGAAGAGGGATTCGTCATGGCAAATTCAGAGATAACATGCCAGGAGAAGAATGGGCTCGTTCATTCGTACATCGACACAAAGATGTTCTAGCTTTACGCATGTGCCAGAACATCAGACTCATATGACTCAACCATTGGATGTTGCCTTCTTTCGGCCAATGAAATCTGCATGGCGTAAAATCCTTGAAACCTGGAAATCCGGTCCTGGTCGTAAACAAACAAGTGTTCCAAAAGATGTGTTTCCATTACTATTAAAAAAATTGTCACATTATTTACAAAACAAACAGACTGAAAATTTGAAATCTGGATTTGTAAAGTGTGGCATTTACCCTCTCGACAGATCAAAAGTGTTGTCGCGAGTTCCACAGGAGCAAAGTGAAGTGGAACAAACGACCCAAATTTCAATCACAGAAAGTCTCACTTCACTATTAAATGAGATGCGTTATGAAACGACTGACAGAAAGGTCAGAAAGAAAAAATTGAAAGTTACTGCTGGGAAAAGTGTAAAAGGTGCCGACTTGGAATCTGATCCCGAAGCTGAAGCTTTTGATATGCCAGATGAAGGAGTGGATTTCAATATGGAAGTTAACAATCAAGATACTGAAAGGCGCGATGAATTCACGGGGGATGACCAAATTGAAGAAACTGTCGGGTGTGAAGCTTTGGGTTTGAAGAAAACTTTTTCAAACGACCATATTCTAGAAAACTCCTGGGTTCTTGTGAATCTTAGCGGCCATAAATCTGATTACCATCCAAAAAAAACAACTTTATTTGGGTATAGTTGAGAAGAGATTGGCGGATAATTCATTTGAAGGAGCATTCTTACGTAAAACCTTTCGAAGTGATGGAACGACGTTTACATTTCCTGTTAGAGATGATCGTATACAATTTGATGTCGAGCAAATTGTTGGTTTGGTCGAGGAACCGGTAAAGATGCGCCGAGGTGTTCTCAAATTTAAGATTAACTTAACACAAATCAGATAGTTTATTTACTATGCTTCTAATTAAGGTTATATTTGGTAAACTGACTGAAAATGTTATGTTAACATGTTAAGTGATTTAAAAATATTCAATTTGATGTCTCAAATCACCTCTACAGAGTCTAAACCGAGACGCAAGTCAGAAAAATTACGATGTCCCTATTCACCCCCATCCTGGGGTGAATCGAAACAGAGCACTCTAAGGGATCTGAGCATGACAGCGCCATTGTTATTTAAGCGTTCTCACTTGAATCTAATACAATGTGTTTAGACCCTTAATAATATATTTTTACTCGTGGAGAAATAAATTGTCACCTATAAAATTTTTTGATTTTAGCCGTATAATTGTCCCTATTCACCCCAAATTACGGTACCTTTTATTATATGTAATAGTTTATTGTTGGGATAACATAATCCCACTATTTATTAATTATTATTTTGAACTAATCAGATTGATACCTTGATTCAAACTCTTTGTCGAGCTTATGGTTTTAACCTTATTGGATCATGGCCATCAGGAAATGTCACTTTCATTTCCGTATGAATGACTTGCGTCACTCATAAGGAAATGCACTTGANATCAGATTGATACCTTGATTCAAACTCTTTGTCGAGCTTATGGTTTTAACCTTATTGGATCATGGCCATCAGGAAATGTCACTTTCATTTCCGTATGAATGACTTGCGTCACTCATAAGGAAATGCACTTGATACATATAATATACTTAATTATTATTGCATGTTATTGTGTAACCTAGCAAATCATACACTCGNAAATGCACTTGATACATATAATATACTTAATTATTATTGCATGTTATTGTGTAACCTAGCAAATCATACACTCGATACATGTTAGAAATTCGTTATGTCTAAAATTCTTCGTTATCAGCATATAACTCGAGTTCCGGTGATGAAGTTGGGGTATGAAAATCAGGGGTACGGTTAGGAGTATATGTTACTANAAATGCACTTGATACATATAATATACTTAATTATTATTGCATGTTATTGTGTAACCTAGCAAATCATACACTCGGTACATGTTAGAAATTCGTTATGTCTAAAATTCTTCGTTATCAGCATATAACTCGAGTTCCGGTGATGAAGTTGGGGTATGAAAATCAGGGGTACGGTTAGGAGTATATGTTACTATTACCAGAAATGGAGGAAAAATTATTTAAATCATTAGCGCTAGATATTATTGAATAAGGTGGTAACTGTATTGGGATAGAGTAAACTGTGTTTGACGTTGGATGGACACTGATGTTTGCTGCAACACTGGATAAAGAGAAAGAAGCACTAGTGGTACTAGTAGAGGTTCCACTGGTAGAATTTGAAGAACTGGTAGAAGAATTGGTTGGGCTCACTGATGTAGAACTTTGTCCGTATGGAACTAAAGAAGCAGGTGTAACACTAGGTGTAACTGGTAGAATCGTTGAGACAGTTGTTGGTTGCAAAGCGCCAGCGATTGGATTATGATGTTCAATGCCAGCCAGATGTTTTCGGGCTCGTAGCAGATCACTCGAAATAAAAAAGTTAATGTCACGATTGTTATATATGGGTAATCTGCATTGGAAAAAATAACTTGGAATTTTTTTCTGGGTAGGACAATAAAATCAGTACTTTGCAAGTATTGTCTTTCAAGCAAAGTAAGGCGCACAAAAAGTTGGTATCTTGTTTAGCTCGTTGGCTTAATAAGTAACATGAGGGGTGCCAATTGTTATGTAAGGAGTTAAAGGTTCGGTAGTAACTTTGTAGAGTGGTTGTAATGGTAAAGTGGAGAGTAAAGGATTTGGAACTAAATGATTTGGAACAGGTTCACCACTAATAATGTTATTATTTGTAACTGCTCGGTAAACACTGGGCACTTCCAATGATTCACGAGTATTTGTATCCGCTTTGATAGGACAATACAAAGATCGGGAGGAAGACACCAGTAGTTCACGATCACTGATTCGAGGTATTGAAACTCGAAGTTCACGATTTAATAATGACATTGAATGTGAAGCATTATTGTAATTGTTTACCAATGGAGTTACTGCTACTGTTATGTCACTGGTAGATGGAAGCGATTCATCATCTGAAACTAAATCAACCATTATTGGTACACTGTCCGTTTCAGAAACTACTGTTTGTGCATCAAAATACAAGGTTTCCGATGGTGAACTCGGTAGTGCTGAAATTATATTGGGTGGATCTAGTGCAGTTACTTGTAATGACGAACTAGGTAATATTCATTAGGGGTATCAATGATAGTTATTACGGTTGGAACACATGGTTTATCTTTTTTACGAGACTAAGTTTCTGCATATGAACTTAATAAATCAATTGTAATTACCTCAGGAACAGATGAAGAGTGATTTCTAACTACAGCTTGGATACATTCATCAACATGGCGCAATTTATTGTCTAATAAAGCATTAACACTTTGCGCAGAGGTATCCACAACGTGTGTGGAAATGATAAAGAATCAGAATAAAGGCTGAGTGGATTAAATCCAGTTTCCACCCAATGTCGAACTAAGTCAAAGCGTTGCTTTTTAGAAATAAACTTAGAAATTTGGTCCGATGGAGCAGAAAATTTTTGTAAACTAAACGGACCATTACGCTTCTTGCCAGTTTATGGTAAATTTAATGAACTTTGCTTTAAAGCTTTTACACAGTCAATTATGCGTAGATCGTCAGATTTATGGTTTGATCCTCTTGATTCGAGAAACTGGAGTTAGATGTCTTCGATCAGGGAACTTAGCCACCTTTCACTGAGGTGAAGAAGTATTGTTACTTTCGTCGTCGATTTGAGTAACTAACACTTGTGGAGGTGCTCGAAAACTCTGATTTTCAGTTTTACCTTGAATAACTAAAGTACCATTTGTAGGGATTTTGGATTGTTTTACATTAGCTAATGGAACAAAATGCAGATTAGTAAATGTTTGAAAATCATTCACGGTTTCAACAATATATCCTAAATTAGGTAGTGAAGGAAAACCATGCGCGTCATAAAATCCAAAGTCAAATGATCGGCGAGTCAAGTCTACAAACTTGTGTTCAGCATCATATGCTAGGCGCACTCAGAGAGTAGCGTCCATGGACATTTTCAGTATGTCCATCCATATGTCCATCCGTCCATGGACATGGACGGCTGGACGAAGAAAAAAAAAATTATTTATGGACATAGACGGATGGACACAAAGCGTCATATTATCATTATGTCCATCGGTGTCCATGCGTGTCCACGTTGGATTTTAGAGAGAAAATACTCTTGTAGTCTAAAATGGGTTTCATGAATTGTTATCGTTGCAGTCGATCGATCAGTGTGTGTAATTCCTCATTTTTACACTACATGTTCCTTGCGAAGAAGCACGATGTTAAAGTATGAGGGGAGAGGAATTATTACATGTTTCTTTAGAGTAACTCTCCCCCGAGGCCGAGGGAGAATTTTCACCCCAAAATCGGCTTCTTCGCAAGAAACATGTAGAGTAGAGTAGAGTTATTGTCTTTTATTTCTAGTTACTACAACTTTTTGAGATGTGCAAAAATAAAAATTTTACTAGAAGTCTGCGCCGAGATTTATTTGCTAACTAATTGCTACTATTTGCTAACATTTATCCATAAAAATTCTTAATTTTCTGTTGTTTGTTTAGTATTAGAAAATTTATTCTAACCCAAATATTATTCCCATGGACGTCCATGGACGGCTATGGACGGATGGATTTATTTTAGATTATTTTTTAATGTCCATGGACATTTGGACGAAAATTATTTTTAATTTTAATGGACATGGACGGGTGGACATCTAAAATATCCATGGACGCTACTCTCTGGGCGCACTATAACAATGAGCTCTAATCACAAACAGCTCTAATTTGCTGTTTAGACATTTCTTTTCACTGTTGATAATACAATCCTACGGGATTAATAACTGAATGGCGACTTAAAAATCAGAAATATTCGTAGTAAAATGTAGTAAAGGGATATGTCGAAGATAATGTTTAACAGTCAAATTTGGGACACCAATTACCATAAAATGATTCAGTTAATTTAACATATTGTGTTCCCATTTCACGATAATAAAAATATTGAATTGTCCAATTGGTTCGATATTCAACATCGGATAAGCGCACTGTTGGAAAACATTTAGAACACTTTCAAACACTGATGTTTGAAGAACTAAAAATTCATTCGCTAAATTTTGAAGCTTATCATCTCCATAAAGATTAATATACTGACTTACATTTGTTGATTGATGAGCAGCCATGTTGTTTAGCAAATTTGGATCTGTAACAGAGAATGAATTTTGAATAGTTAATTCATTTAACATTAAAATGACTTGTAAACAAAACTATGTTGAACGGCATTTTGAACAAAACACTATGTTTAGTGAGGGAAACACTTTTAACTTGTTTTAGACGATTAGTCTAATATCGCTCATGCAGTAGTTCTGCTAGCAAAAGNAAACACTATGTTTAGTGAGGGAAACACTTTTAACTTGTTTTAGACGATTAGTCTAATATCGCTCATGCAGTAGTTCTGCTAGTACGTGGTCGGGGGTTTGTGGTTGGAACTGTAATTTGTATATTTTGCCATTGCGGACATGAACAAGCGGACGAGTATGTAGATGGATATATTAAAGGTTCTGCTTCAAAAGACGGAGTCAAAGAAAGATACACGGTGTTACTTGGTTGTTGGGTAACTGGTGATTCACAAGAAATGGGTAAATTTGTATTTGAATCAGAATTTTCTGATCCTTGAGGAGCAGTGGCGTCGTTATGTTCTAATGAGAGCATTTCGATTTCATGAACATCAAGTACATGTGGGCTTGACTTAGAACATTTGCCCGTGAGTATTAGGCACAATCGAGCTCGATAACACCAGGTTACTTTCAGCAGAACGAGTAAAAATGCANCGGGGGTTTGTGGTTGGAACTGTAATTTGTATATTTTGCCATTGCGGACATGAACAAGCGGACGAGTATGTAGATGGATATATTAAAGGTTCTGCTTCAAAAGACGGAGTCAAAGAAAGATACACGGTGTTACTTGGTTGTTGGGTAACTGGTGATTCACAAGAAATGGGTAAATTTGTATTTGAATCAGAATTTTCTGATCCTTGAGGAGCAGTGGCGTCGTTATGTTCTAATGAGAGCATTTCGATTTCATGAACATCAAGTACATGTGGGCTTGACTTAGAACATTTGCCCGTGAGTATTAGGCACAATCGAGCTCGATAACACCAGATTACTTTCAGCAGAACGAGTAAAAATGCAACACTAAACAATACTAACACAATTTGTATTATTTATACTGTGACGACTTGGTTCTTCTGTCCTGTCTCCTGACAGGACAAACCTCAGAAACAAGACAGAAAACCCCACCGACAACCTCGCTCACTCACTTGAGCCACCAATGTCCCTCAAATAATCCCAATCCCCGACTTACGACGAATTGACGAATGACAAATACCAAATGAACCTCTGACCTCTTGACACAGACTTGGACTGGACACTGACTTCTGACAAATAACTGGACAAGACAACGGACTTACAAAAAGAACAAAAAAGACAAACTTTATTTTAACAAAAAAACTTCTCTCAGAGCAACTATTGCTCTGAGAGTCGACAAAATGAGACTCACGTCTCCTCATACAATTCTCTCTTCTTTTGCTGAGAATTGTATGAGGAGACTGGACCAATCAGAATCCTCCAAACTCCCATCCCTCATCCTCTCTTCTCCTTTAACCACATAGGTAAATTTAACTTTTACAAAATAATCATAATTCAATTAACAAAACTAATCTTTAATTTTAATTATAAATGATTGGTGGCGCCTGCCACCGTCTCAGGGCCCCCTCCCTTCAACAAGAACTGTCCTCAGTTCTGGGGATGATGAGGGCGCTGAATGAGGCAGTCCTTAGCCTCATGCCCTTTGACGTGGCAGGTGAAGCACTTGCGGCGTCTTGCAGGGATCCTGCGCTTCTTTGGAGCTGGGCGGGCTCCTCCAGGAGCCTGAACCCTGACAGCGCGTGGTGCGGCAACTGGCGCACCCACTGGCTGGAAGATGGCGAGCAAGTCCGTGGCGGAGCGGACGAAGAGGTAGGGCATGTCTGAGCCCTGGGCCGCTGCTGGTCTTGGTGGCGGCTGGATTCTTGGAATCCTGTAGCCCGCCATGGCCGGTGGCGGTCTGACCGCTGCCCGCGGTGCCGGTCCCGCTGCCCGCGGAGTGGATAGTGGAGCCCGTGAAGTGGCTGCTGGAGCCCGAGAAGTGGCTGCTGGAGCCCGAGAAGNNTCCCGCTGCCCGCGGAGTGGATAGTGGAGCCCGTGAAGTGGCTGCTGGAGCCCGAGAAGTGGCTGCTGGAGCCCGAGAAGGGGCTGCCGGAGCCCGAGAAGTCGAAGGTGGAGCCCGTGAAGTCGATGCCGCCGCTCCTTCTCGCTTCTTCCGGCTTTCCTCGACATCATTCAAGAACTTCTTGATTCCGGCGGCTGTGTTGGCCGTAGATCTTGCACGAGGAGTGGGAGGCAACTGATGCCTTGGCGGGAGCGGCACAATGCCACTCGTCGCCTCTCCCACTCCGCTTGATCCAACGGGTGTTGCCGCTCCACCTCTTACCGCTTCTTCTCTTGACATTACCACTGTGGCGACGTCGTCCAAATCCATATCCATTCCTGAAAATAAAGGAAAAACACATTAGAAAATTACAAAAATTTTCTAAAATTTTCTAAATAATGACTAAAAATAGAAACTAAAAATTACAAAAATTTTCAAATAATGAACTTGTCACTAATGACAAGTGAACTAACCCTCCATGATACAGAATCCAAGTTAGTCTACTTCTGAATCCGAAAATCCGTAGCGGCGTGTCTTCCGTCTAATTCGCACTGAGCGTCTTATGGGAGATGATGCTTGGGCAGTTTCTGGAGTTTGAATGCGAACTACAATCTGAGGTCCTGGAGTTCTTATGACTCCCTGTCCAACGTCTAAGCTTTTAGAAAAAGCTACTTTTCGCCTTAACGGAACAAATTCAGACGACGAAGTCTGGATTTGACTAATTCTATCAAACGAATTTGATTTCTTTGAATCAGTTTTCGAACTAATCTGTCTACTGGACTTACCAGTAGACTTACTACTCATTTGCCTAGGCAAATTTTCATCATTAGACGAAGTCGAACAAACCGACTTATCTCTTTTTCCGTTTGTATGGGACTTTTCCCATGAGGGGGGATTTGACTCAAATTCACTAAAAAAAGGAACTAAGTCGTTGACATGTACTACTACATGTCTTTTACTTTTTCCTTTTAATAATTTAATTTTATAGTCTACTGGGCCTATTTNTTCTATGGGACTTTTCCCATGAGGGGGAATTTGACTCAAATTCACTAAAAAAAGGAACTAAGTCGTTGACATGTACTACTACATGTCTTTTACTTTTTCCTTTTAATAATTTAATTTTATAGTCTACTGGGCCTATTTGCCCAGTAATCTCAAAGGGACCAACCTTTTGAGCTAGAAAAGCCTGCGTAAGACCTTTCTTTCTTACTGGCACTATACGGAGAACTTTATCTCCTATATAAAATCTAGTAGAGACCCGTTTATTGTCGTAACCTCTTTTCGACTTTTCGTGGGCCCTACGGGAATTACGTTGGGCCGTGCACCTAGCTACGTCCAAATCCTTCGGAAATTGTCTTTCAATTTCCGGGTCTGACCTCAAAGGCAGATANACCTCAAAGGCAGATCTAAATCTATGGGAAGCCTAGGCTCCCGTCCATACACTAAGTAAAATGGACTATACTCAGTAGACTCATTTCTACTGGCATTATAGGCGAATGTGGCCGCTGCCAAGCATTCATCCCAATCTTTTTCATCAGGCCTAGTAAATTTAGAAACCATTTTCTTCAGAGTTTGATTACACCGCTCCGTAATCCCATTACTCTGAGGGTGATACGGTGCAGTGAAGCGTAACTTATAACGCGATTTTTCACTCGCAGCTTTCACAAGTTTTGAAGTGAACTGTCGACCTTGGTCGATCACAAACTCTTTAGGCACAGAGTGTCGTAACAGGATCTTATCCCGTATAGCGTCTACGACACTCTCAGCTGTCGCTGCTGGGACTGCTATAGTCTCAACATAACGACTGAAATGATCCACAAAGATCAAGGCATACTTGTTGCCATATTTCTCAGACGCAACAAATGGTCCGATGAAATCTATACCAACTCTTTGGTACGGAGAACTAACCTCCTCAAAATCTTGCATTAGTCCCTGAGCAGGACTTCTGTGAACTCTGTGTATCTGACAAACAGAGCACCGTAGGACAAACCTACGAGTATCTCTATAGATACTTTTCCAGTANTAACCTCCTCAAAATCTTGCATTAGTCCCTGAGCAGGACTTCTGTGAACTCTGTGTATCTGACAAACAGAGCACCCTAGGACAAACCTACGAGTATCTCTATAGATACCTTTCCAGTAAAAACGAGATTTTACTGTACACCATGTTCTGGTCATTCCTAAATGACCACCCAACTCATTGGAGTGTATAGACATAAGAACTTCTTTTCTTAGTCTATTAGGGAGAACTAATCTCCAGGACCTACCTTCTGGTTCGTAGGAAGCGAAATACAAAATTCCGTTCTGGACACTATAGTCCTCTATATGGGCTACAGGCGCTCGTGACGCCGTCTCTTCCCCTGAGGAGCGACCTTCGGCTTCCTCAATAAAAGTTAGAATTTGTCCAACAGATGGATCTTCTAGTTGCTTAGCTCTGAGGTCTATTCCCTCGAGAACGAGCACGTCCGACGAGTCCATAGACTCGGGCGGATCGACTGGAAAACGTGACAACGGATCCACGTCATTCGCAGCCTTGTCAGGGCGATGCTGGATGGTCATATCTTGTGTTTGCAGGGCAAACGACCATCTAGCTAGACGCCCATGTGGATTTTTCACAGAGAAAAGCCACTTCAATGCACTGTGGTCCGTTAGCACAGTGTAATGAATACCATACACATATGGTCTGAACTTTTGGACCGCATACACAACAGCAAGGCACTCCTGCTCACTAGCTGTGTAGCGTTTTTCCACGTCAGTCATTGATCTACTCGCGTAGGCAATGACGCATGGTTTTCCATCTTGTACTTGTACAAGCGAGGCTCCTAAGCCATAACCACTACTATCGCAGTGGATCTCAGTTATGGCGTTTTCCATAGGATAAGCTAACACAGGGCTCGTAACCAATGCGAGCTTTAGCTTCTCAAACGCCATCTGCTGAGACTCACCCCATACGAATGGTTGGTCTTTTCTCAACAACAAATTGAGAGGCATGGCAATCTTACCAAAATCCTTTACAAAGCGTCGGTAATAACCACATAGGTTAACAAACGACCGTATGTGAGTCTGAGTTTTGGGGANCTTTGGGGGTTGTTTTGGGTGATCCCCCTGCCCAAGCTATTCGTTTTTTGGAAACGAAGCTGGCTGGGTGGAGTCTATAGAGACGCCATACACTTTGGGAGTGCGTGGCTCCTCCTTGGGTGCACTTTTAGGGCAGTCCCTAATCATGTGCCCAGACTCACGGCACCTGTAGCACTTTCCAGTGAACGTGCGCGACTCACGCGCCCCCTGTGGAAGCCTACGCTCCGAGTCACTAGTGCCCGGCGTGGACTTGGCACGTGGAGGCCCGGGTTGGCTTCGGTTTGGGCCTGGTCCCTGCGGCCTACTATAAGCCTGCCTGGGGGGCTCAAACCTCTCCTGCCTCTACGGCTTCTCCATGCGCCTTAATTTATACAAGAACTCATTTGCATTTTTAGGCTCCGAGCAATACATAATATTACGGAGACTAATTGGTAATCCTTTTACCAATTTATCGACTTGTTTGGCGTCAGACATGGTCGGGTCCATGACGCCAAAGAAGCTCATCTTTTTGGAGACATATTCTCCTGCAGACACACAATCTACAAAACGGACGGCGCCAGCCNTTTACCAATTTATCGACTTGTTTGGCGTCAGACATGGTCGGGTCCATGACGCCAAAGAAGCTCATCTTTTTGGAGACATATTCTCCTGCAGACACACAATCTACAAAACGGACGGCGCCAGCCGCCTCTTTAGCTTCTTTCTTGACCGACTCAGGGTCATAGAAAGAACGCAGAGCTACCTTTAGCTCCGCCCACTTGGTGGCTTTATTAGCAGGCTTCAAGTTCATGATAAACTTAGCCTGATTAAATTTCCACCAATCGGAGACCTCACTCTCGATTAGTTGATGGAAATTTAAAATAATCCAACCACAGTCGGCTGACGTGGCCATTAAGACCGCGTCACAACGTGCGCAGAACAAATCCACGTCCGTTTTCCCATCAAATTTTGGGATAGACCTTAAGACAGACTTTAGGTCTGTCTGCATCACAGCAGACTCGGTAACGGCACCCATGGCCGGGGGGGAAGGTACAAACCCTCCGGTAGCCATTATGTTTTAATGGAACAAATCCAAACTAACAAGCAGAACAAATCTGCTAAATTTATGCTTTTCTTGTGGTACAAATCCACAAAAACGGTCTACTGGAACAAATCCAATAGAATCGGCAACAAATCCGATGTACTTTGTGGGACAAAGCCACAAAGTTTTAACAATANGGAACAAATCCAATAGAATCGGCAACAAATCCGATGTACTTTGTGGGACAAAGCCACAAAGTTTTAACAATAAAAACTATCCGGAACAAATCCGAACTTATTCGGAACAAATCCGAACTTATTCGGGACAAATCCGAATAAATTGGTGGATCAAATCCACTAATTTTATACTATTCGGAACAAATCCGATAGTGTTCGAAACAAAGCCGACGTACCTTGTGGAACAAATCCACAAGTTTCTTAACTAATAAGCACTATTCGGAACAAATCCGAAGTAATTCGTGGAACAAATCCACAAATTTGATGAATCCTACGGAAAATCGGAACAAATCCACAAATTTGATGAATCCTACGGAAAATCGGAACAAATCCGATGTTATGCGTGGAACGAATCCACAAAAATGAACAATAAACACTATTGTCAGAACAAATCTGACGTAAATTTAGAACAAATCAACTAATTTTGTTCTATTCGGAACAAATCCGAATGAATTCCGCCTTGTTTAGGTGGTTTATTAAGAAAATGACTATTGTCGGAACAAATCCGACGTATTTTGTGGAACAAATTCACAAAATTTAAGCAACTAATGCTTTTTCGGAACAAATCCGATGAATCCGAAACAAATTCGGATTTATTATTCTCGAGGAACTATTCCTCTAGAGAGTCTCCACCACGGAATCAACGAATTTCCGCGGACAATAGCGNTGTGACGACTTGGTTCTTCTGTCCTGTCTCCTGACAGGACAAACCTCAGAAACAAGACAGAAAACCCCACCGACAACCTCGCTCACTCACTTGAGCCACCAATATCCCTCAAATAATCCCAATCCCCGACTTACGACGAATTGACGAATGACAAATACCAAATGAACCTCTGACCTCTTGACACAGACTTGGACTGGACACTGACTTCTGACAAATAACTGGACATGACAACGGACTTACAAAAAGAACAAAAAAGACAAACTTTATTTTAACAAAAAAACTTCTCTCAGAGCAACTATTGCTCTGAGAGTCGACAAAATGAGACTCACGTCTCCTCATACAATTCTCTCTTCTTTTACTGAGAATTGCATGAGGAGACTGGACCAATCAGAATCCTCTAAACTCCCATCCCTCATCCTCTCTTCTCCTTTAACCACATAGGTAAATTTAACTTTTACAAAATAATCATAATTCAATTAACAAATGTCTGTGAGCATTAAGCTCACAGAAAAACTAACAAAACTAATCTTTAATTTTAATTATAAATGATTGGTGGCGCCTGCCACCGTCTCAATACGTTGAATCGGATCAAAAGTGAGTTGTCTTAAATGTTGTGCTATTCCTAGTTGTTCAAAAGAAAGTATCTGCCTTTCATGCTAGTAGTAATAATATTATCAAGTGCTGATGAAGCCTGCATTTGTGTTATTAACGAATAAAGCGTTTGAAGACCAAAAACTTCTTGAAGGTAATAAACACCGATACTGCTAAAGGCAATATCTGGCATGGATATGTTATTCTGGTTTGCATAGGCTAAATGTAATAGTGGAACATTTAATAGCATAGGTGCGTCACTGATTAAAAAAGCTAAATCCGTGTCTTCAAGATTGAAATAGAATGGTGCAGACGAACACAACGTATTCAGCGAGAAGACGCCAGATAGCAGGATGTAGTTGTCCCTCCATATGCTTCAACTTTTTCATCGTTCCCATTTCATATTTTGTATCTCGTTGCATGATATCAGGAATTTTGGTATATTGTTCTCGATGAGGTAATCCATTCCAGAGGTCTCCATTAGATGCTATGAGTTACTTCGTCTCGTGTTTTCTTCGGTCCTGTGGTCCATTTTCCATTAGTTAAACGATTGTGGTTTAAAAATTCTTNGACGCCAGATAGCAGGATGTAGTTGTCCCTCCATATGCTTCAACTTTTTCATCGTTCCCATTTCATATTTTGTAACTCGTTGCATGATATCAGGAATTTTGGTATATTGTTCTCGATGAGGTAATCCATTCCAGAGGTCTCCATTAGATGCTATGAGTANGTTCTCGATGAGGTAATCCATTCCAGAGGTCTCCATTAGATGCTATGAGTTACTTCGTCTCGTGTTTTCTTCGGTCCTGTGGTCCATTTTCCATTAGTTAAACGATTGTGGTTTAAAAATTCTTCTCCTTTTGGTCGTGAATTAGGACCTAACATGTGTCGACGAGCGGTGCAGGAGCATTTGTCAAATTTAAATCGTTGCTTTATTGGTGTGTTTGATGATTCATAATTCGCAGTGAAAACTTTTCTTGCTTCTATATTATGCTTCGCTACGAGTTTAACAATTGGCAATTCCTTTTCGTAATCAGGAACATACAGAATGTTTTGTCTGATACACGAGTGATTAACAAAACGTGATTCGTTACCACATGTTGCAGCATCGATGAACTTTCCATGGTATATCTTTCTCACATTGTCAATTAGCCTTATTAAGTAATTCGAATTATTGTTTTGAGTGTTATTTTTAAAAACTTTTCCTGCGTACAAAGTAACTGTATCATTCTTTTTCATATCTTCACCTGACTTTAAACCGAGCTGTATTGTNTTAAAAACTTTTCCTGCGTACAAAGTAACTGTATCATTCTTTTTCATATCTTCACCTGACTTTAAACCGAGCTGTTGAATTGCAGGTTTCCAATAAATCACTTGTTGTAGAGTCCGGAAATTTTATTTTATTTGTTTTCACAAATGCATTAGCACATAGATAGTCAAGTTGCTGTTTGGCACGGTCACACTCGTAGGCAAGTCCAGTGGCACAGTGTCAGAAAATTACTGCTCTGATTAAAATTTTTTATTATATTTCTAAACTTTGTATATTTTGCTGTCTTTCCTGATGAAAAATTTACAATTATTTTGAGGCGTTCAATACAACAATTTCATTCAATAATACTTTTTTGTAATATTTTACGAAATGTGCCATTTTTTTTTTACAAAATTTCTACGATGAAACTTTTACTCGATGTTCCAAATTTAGTCGAATTCAAAACTGTTTGCATCTGATATCCCTATAAGAGGATGCAGTTCCTCATTATATTTGTACTCATCAGCACCGTTTGTCAAGAAATTTTCAATTTCTTGGATCAAATCTTCTTCAGATGCATTCACCATTTCTGGTGAGAAGATTATCGGGTCGTCGATTGTACCTTTCCCGACTGAGAAGCTCAAATAATCGTCTTCCTGATAATTCTCATGAATGCAGTCAGAGATGTTGTTATCATCTATTGTCATCGTTTTTTCATTTGAATCGGAAATTTCTTTGACATCAGGAACATATTTTTACGATGGGTAACCATTAGGGTGTAAAGTCTGCGACTCCGCATCAGTGGTATTTTTGATTTTATTTAAAAAAAAATAAACCTAATATTAAAATAATATTTAAAAAAATTTAACAAACCAAAGTTATTTACAAAAAATTTGTGTTTCGGTGTTAAATAATAAGTATCATACCTCTGATCATTTTAATATTGAGGAAAATGTTGACATCGAATATTTTGCGTCCTAATGTCATGACATGACATTTGAAAAAGAGACAGGGACTTAATATCCGCCGGTGGTTAGGTGAGAAATAGTTGCACGTAAGTGTACAACTTTTTCAGATTTGGCATTGATGCCTTCGAAACAAACTGTACTAAATATTTGTCGTGACGCAGCAATAATCTCGTTCCTTGGAGAAATTCCAGTAAAGGTTGTATGCTTGGTCTAAATGAATTGTAGCTGAGGCATAACTCACTGTTTATGTACTCATATCCTGAACGTTTATATGGATCAGTCCGACAGTCCAATAGGAATTGTCGAGCAGACTCACTTAGTTTGTCCAAAGTACAAATAATACCATTTTGGGCATGAAGTCCCAACGCAAACACATGGATATAATGCATTGTGAATTTACTTTGTTTATTTATATGTTTGTATTAAATTTTAAAAAACTAGTAATTTTGCAAACTCAACTTGGCATTTTATATTGTTTTTATCTCTCAATCTGTAGAGCCTGTAAAGTAGCCCTTTAAGAATATAAAAGTGATAATGTAACATCTTGGCCTGCCGAAAATTTTAGGTACCCGGATATCATTTCACGGAGAATTTTAGTGGTGAACGGCGTTTGGTTTGTCGTACAAGGTTGAAAGTAGTTTATCTTGTTGAAATTTAATTTTCCTTTCAGTTTTTGCAATGGCGTCTTGTTGGTGGGGTGAGAGCATATTAAAATTAATTTTTTTTTCACAAATTGGTAGAAACAAGTGAAAAGAGTAGAGGTCGTGTAAATGATGACGAACTGAGAGCCACACTTCAAAAACGTATCCAATTTCTTTTCCTGGGTCAATGTTTGCAATGTCTATACACTTTAACAGTATTAACAATAGGATCGCGATAGAGTAAAAAATAAATAAATGAAGAAGGAATATGTTTTATTTACTTTTTTGCAAATCCAAATAGGTTTTTGGTGTTAATCAAACTCCTGATCGAAATGTATTGTTACTACCAGTGTCATTGTTGATTATGCTGAATATGGGGAGAATAAGGCAAAGCAGAGTAGCGCAGCGGATTCGCACTGAGATCCTCCAGAAGGTCACTAGAGTTGATAAATAACTCAGACTTCGTAGAATGTTGGTTAAAGTAAGAATTTATTTACTTTTAGATTGAAGATGGTTGTTAGAGAGAAGGAGTAAAGAGAACCGGACTCGTGGAAAGAGAATGGCCCCGATTTTTTGGCTTCCTCTTTCTTTTATAGCTTTTTGCTACAAGGTTTTCTGGGCCAGAAGGGCACCGTCCTCATCACGGATTGGTTGATACCAATCCGCAATGCGAAACCCGTGTTCTCCTGATCCAGTTGCGCACATGGAGACGGCATCAATTTCCATGTGCTTATTTTTGCTTTAAACTTCCTTTCCGAGTTTGGTAACTCGGAAAGGAATATGTATAACAAATATAAGAGAGAGTGGATTTTATATTGAGAGAGGTTACTGACAGAAATTATAAGACCGAACGGCCTCGATTTTCTCCCCAGATTCCGTTTATGTTGGCCAACTCTGAAAGGCGTTCAAAATCTTTTGAAACTCCGTACTCGTCGCTGATTGGCTGTTGCCAACGCGAGACGTGACATTGAGTGACCTAGACGCTCCTCAGAATTTTAGCGTTGAACCTGGTATTACATTGTTTCATATTTTACCATGAATTTCATACGTCTTCTTTTCTCTGAACTGAGTTCGGAGAGCGGATTGGTTGAAACCAATCCGCAATGCGAAACCCGTGTTCTCCTGACCCAGTTACGCTCATGGAGACGGTATCGATCTCCATGGGGTATTTTTACTTTTATACTTCTTTTCCGAGTATGGGAAGTCGGGAACGAATATGTGTAACATGTTGAAGGTCCAAATTTTTATTTTCAGTTTACACTGTATTATTACTCTCACTTTCGAAAGAGGGGGAAATGGTCGATATGATTTCGGCTAGTAATGTTTCGTGTTCCCGAGTAATCGAGCTTGGGAAAGAATACGTATAATATAACCTTGTCTATTGGTCCAATTTGTTACAAATTCACATCTGATTATCATTTTCTATTATCTGGAGATGCTGTGAAAGCGATTTCAGAAATTCTGTATCGAAACACTGATCAAAAGAATTACCGTTGATGTTGAACATTTTGTGACCACTTTCTTCTCTCTTGTACCGTTGGGGAAACTTGAGATCTAATTTTTAAGATCAACTTAATAAATCCGGGAAACCATCAGGGTGATCAGAATTCAGTTTTTTGTAGTCAGTGGTGTTATTGCTTATTGTTATTAGTTCGTCTTTTGGTATTTGCTACTATTTTTGTTATTAGTTTGATTATTACCGATGTTGTAATTCCGGTTTTGAGCAGAGGCGTGGAAGAATGATGGGAACCACCCCAGAGGTCATTAGGGTTAATCAATAACTCGGACTTTCTAAACTGTTAAAGTGAGAGTTTATTTACTTTTAAATTTAAGATGATTTTTCAAGATCTACTTCCATGATTTTAAGTTTCTCAAAATCGAAATCCATAACATTTCAGGGCATCGAAATTGAAATTTACTAAGTGTTATTATTGATTTTCNTTAGTTCGTCTTTTGGTATTTGCTACTATTTTTGTTATTAGTTTGATTATTACCGATGTTGTAATTCCGGTTTTGAGCAGAGGCGTGGAAGAATGATGGGAACCACCCCAGAGGTCATTAGGGTTAATCAATAACTCGGACTTTCTAAACTGTTAAAGTGAGAGTTTATTTACTTTTAAATTTAAGATGATTTTTCAAGACCTACTTCCATGATTTTAAGTTTCTCAAAATCGAAATCCATAACATTTCAGGGCATCGAAATTGAAATTTACTAAGTGTTATTATTGATTTTTTAACTGTCCTTTCGTTATTTACTGTTACTGATGTTATTATTTTTATTATTACCGATATAATTTGGTTTCAAACAGAGGCGTGGAAGGCTGATGGGCGCATACCCCAGAGGTCACTAGGGTTAATAAAGTAATTTTTTCGGGTTCTTAAGTAGAGATAATGATTGGATATTTATTTACTTTTGATGTTAAGATGTTTTTAAGAATGAGAGAGTAAATAGAGCCGGACTCATAGAAAGAAAATGGCCCCGATTTTCTGGCCTTCTCTTTCTCTTATAGCTTGGCTACAAGGTTTTCTGGGCCAGAAGGACACTGTTCTTATAGCGGATTGGTTGAGACCAATCCGTAATGCGAAACCCGTGCTCTCCTGACCCAGTTAAGCACATGGAGACGATATCGATCTCCATGTGTTTATTTTTACTTTAAACTTCCTTTCCGAGTCTGGTCAGAAAGGAATATGTATAACATCCCTCTCTGCTTACTCTTTCATTTTTTGATTCTAGATCTACTATTTAAATTATTTTAATGATTCTTAATAAACTATTAGAGCTTAATTAAACTATGCGTGGCGTGTGATTATGAAGTTTTCTATTCCCAATGGACTTGAACATTCACTTTCACTGGCTCACCGTATCAGTAAGCGCTGGAATTTAAGAAACATGGCTGTTTCTTTTATGGAGTGATTTTACACTCTTGAGATACGATGTCCTGAAGCGATGTTGCCACAATTTTATAATTTTACATTTAAATTTGATTTGTTTTTATTACATTTTTCTTTTTTAATATTTGATTTGATTTTTACTTAATCTAAGGCTAATTTCGACCACTGGATTAGTAATTCACTCTGACACACCTTAATATATATTATAATTTTGCTTAATGAATGGGCAATCTTATCGGGATAATACTACTCGACTTACTTGCTGAGAACTAAAACTTAATTTATCGTTATGATTACTCAAACAATTACTTAATTTATACAATTTTGACATTTTATTTTTATAACTTTTACTATTGGCATCCAATTTTGAATGCTGGTGTGTTGGTAGCAGACCCTTTATACTCTTTTATTTTTGAAAGTTTAGGATCCGACTTAGCGCTGGAATTACACACGGAAACATTTTATAGTTATGAGTTAAATGTAATTTCCAAGTCAAATATTCTAAGTGCCGTAAGTTGCTAAAGGAGAGATATATAGCCGTTATTAGGAAGAAATAAAGGGAATAAATTTGGTTCGATTACATTAGAATAACCCATTCTGGAGTCGTTGAGTTTAAGTTCATATCGTCCTGAGGGTTTATGGTGGGGGTATTAAAGGGAGTTAAGGTTGTCGGGTGGAGGGGATTAGGGTCCACTTGTAAATAATCGTCACTATCCTTTTCAGTGGTGGTTGTCACAAAATAGGACCACATGTCACGTTGTTTGGTCACAATATAATATGGCCGATCAAGTTCTCTATGTGCGTTTAACAAGGTACTAAAATCTAACTGAGCTACGAAACTAGCAGAATTTTCTCTATGAGAATATTCTTCCGGATTGGTGGTTAAACGAATTTTAACACGCGATTTTTGTTCCACAATGAAAACGATGTTGAATAAAAATAACCACGTAATTATAGGTGGGGTCATACATAAAAAGGTCGGTGAGAATGGCAAACTCTGTTTGATAAAAAGTTGGTTTGCACTGTTGTAATTCGAGGATCCGAGTAGTTAACCAATAAACATTGCCTTGAATTGTGGGACACGTTTGTGCGTCCACAAGACAATGTTCAAAAAACTGTGTATTTGGAGCAGAAATTGCACCTGATGTAGGATTAATTTCGAGAATAATCCGACGAATGCAATAATTTTATGCCGTAGTAACTTTTACTACTAACCAATAGTATTCCGTTGATGGCCAATTTTGTGTA
The DNA here is from genome assembly GCA_002738285.1 of Holacanthella duospinosa. Lineage (NCBI taxonomy): Eukaryota > Metazoa > Arthropoda > Collembola > Poduromorpha > Neanuridae > Holacanthella > Holacanthella duospinosa. The sequence goes on along the minus strand of NIPM01000123.1, from coordinate 443,110 downwards.
CAAATGGTGTCGGCAGAGGATTTAGTTAACGGGTCACCTTTGAGGGTTCTATTGGTGATAAACATAAACTCACATTCTGTACGAGTTACAGAATGTTTAATGTGAACATATTTCTGTGTATGTTGACCCCAAAAGAAGACCTGTGTGTGGCTTTGTGTTTCCTTGGCCCAACATTCATAAGCATGAATAGTTGGGTAAATGTGTTGATTAGCCCGTAAATTTGCAGAAACTATTCGTGAGTATGAAGTTCCAAAGTTACAGGTTCCGTGTAGGGGCGGGAGTTTCCAAAGTGTTCCAATCACCCAGTCCGTCCGTGGCATGGAACGGGTGAGACGAATTTGAGATGATCCTATGCCGGGCTGGTTATGAAGAAAATCAAACGATGCATAGTGGAATTAGTGATGAGTGTTGAATTAAACAGCTCAGGAACGTTTTGATATGAGATGGGGGACAGATCGATGATGGTAGCCGTTGTAGAGGAGTCGAGTGCTAGGGTATAAAGTGCAGCTAAAGCCCAGAGGTGGATTGTATGGCTAAAGAATAAAACAGTTTGAATTAGATTTGACTTAGTAGTAACTAAGGATTGTGATTACTTATTCTTAAAAGAGTTAAATTTTTTGGATAATTTGAACAAGTACGCAAATGGATAAGCTGGACAAAGGAAGGTTTAGCGACTCGAATTGTTTCATAAACTTTAGTTATGGTCATATCCATCTGTTCTCTAATGCGTCGACCCGGTTGATTATAATGACTAGCGTTAAGCCGATCAGTATAATAACTCTGAACTCGACCAAAACCGATTTGATGACCACAACCAAGAGTATCGTATTGATCATAAGGTACTAAAGTGAAACTTAACAAAGGACAATATAAATATTCGGGTGTAAAGTAACAATTAGAACTTCTGCGATTACGAGTTCACAAGTATTCGTAGTGGAAGTATCTGGCATATTAAACAAAATTATGCCAAAATTGGACCAGCAACGACCACTGTCGTATTCACAACTGTGACGAAGTTGGGTGGAATTTGACATAATATAGGAACTAGCGGGTTCAAGATAAATGGAGGTATATCTCAAATAAAAATTAACCACTGTTGTATTAATAGCAGCAGATGAATAAAATGTTTCTTTGTCCATAAGCATTTCTTGGGTTGTCCTCCACAAATTAACTTCGTTTTGGATGAGGGGCTGCGCGGGTTGAGTAGGAGAATATTTTCGAGTAATCATAAAGGTGCACTGATCGTCGTCTAACGCATATGGGTTTATAGAGATGTTTGTACGACTTAATGGGTATTCTGGAATGGCTGGTTTTGACCAGGATTCGACTACTTGGTAGCACTCGTAAGCTGGAAACTCGGTTGACGGTTTCATGTTTGACCAGAAAGTCACGGTTTTCTAAAAAAGCACTATCCATTTTCAATTTACATCCTTTATTATGAGCATACAATGCTCCTAGACCCCAACAAGGTCGAGTAACATTGATATACTCAGTATCTGGAGCTCGATCCTGAGGATCCAGTTCCAAACGGGCTGGCAGAACATATGATCCGTAGGCATCTGGTTCCAGGATTTCTTGCAAAACAATATTAGATGGATTTATAGAAGTTTGAACATAAATAGCATAGATAAAGGTGAAGCATAAAAACAAAATAACGTGTAGAGGTCCGGGTCTATGCATCTAAAGAAAAGAAATAACGGTTTTTTAATGATGAGTGCAGTTTCCTAATTGAGAAACCAGAATTGGTTGGTCAGATCCCAAACTTAGATGTTCACTCAAGGAAGCGAATTGCATACTAAGAGATGTGGTATGATCCAAGTTTTTCCAGGATGTATTAGGAGAAACTTTTACCAGACCTATGGCAATGCCACAAGTATAATTGTGATCATATGGATAATCGTTAAAAATAAGGAAGGGCAAGATAAATAATCACTTGAAAAGAAACAACGATCAGATTTTTGTGTATTAACACAAACGTACACTGGTTTGAATATAAGACGCTTGTTGGTGCCAAACTTTGTAACAATATTCCAAATCGAGTTTGGCAAGAATAACCGTCTCGATTACCTAGGAAGCATTGGTGATCATAATTGAATAAATTATCATTGATAATTTGAATATTGCCCAAATCTACAACTAAATGGAGAAGTTGAAAGCAATAATGGGTAATGTTTAAAGAGGTTATGCTTGATTCAGGGGGATCAGGATTCCAATCTGACCAAATGTTAGATTTGGTACTAATACGATTTAACCAAGGTTGATGCCCAATTGAGGATTGGGGTTCAAAAAACCGAATGGTAGTATTACTTGGAGTAATGCCTTTAATTAAAATTTTATAACATTCCTCGTAAGTCAACTGAACACTAGCCGGGATGTCTAAAATAGTTAATATGGGTTTTAAAGAAACATAAAGAGTTGTTGTACGAAACCGTTTAATATTAGTAAAACAATGGTAACCAGTATATGGTGAATTAGTGAGGAATTTGGACCGAATTTCAACTGGCACTATAAATGAAGGGGAGTAACGTTGTACACAACCAAAGTATTGCCGGTAAAGAACTCCTAGAGTCCAAAAGGGGTTAACTATTGAAGTTTGCTGGTGGGATTCCTGAAAAGTATGTAATATTGGGTTTAATTTTGGTGGAGTTACTAATGCATTGCGAAGTGTAAAGGGAATTTGAGGGGATAACTTAATTGGTTTGGGTACGTATCGTACGTATCGTACGTAATAAATGGTAAGGAGGGGAGAATTTGTATATCCAATTATTAGATTAGCATCGTTTGTGATGGGATAAAATAACCTCAGGATCGATAGAAGGTAACGCTATTTCAGCTTCTGGTATTAGAGCGGCGTATATATCGTGCTGTTCCGTGGACATGGCTTTACTACAAACTTGGCTTAATTGAAGGAAAATTATATAAGCATACACTTGATACATATTAGAATTTTGTTATGTTTAAAATTCTTCGTTATCAGCATATAAATCGAGTTCCCGTGATGAAGGTGGGGTATGAAAATCGGGAGTGCGGTTAGGAGTAGATGTTAAACTATTACCAGAAATACAAAAAAAAATATCGAAATCAATAGCGCTCGATATTATTGAATATGATAGTAAATGTATTTGGTTAAAGTTAACTGATTTTGATGTAGTATGAACACTGATGTTTGCTGCAACACTGGATGAAGAAGAAGCACTAGTGGTACTATTAGAGGTACCACTGGTAGAATTTGAAGATCTGGTAGAAGAATTGGTTGGACTTACTGATGAAGAACTTTGTCCATATGGAACCAAAAAAGTTGTAGCAGATGTAACACTGGGTGTAACTGGTAGAATCGTTGAGACAGTTGTTGGTTGCAAAGCGCCAGCGATTGGATTATGATGTTCAATGCGAGCCAGATGTTTTCGGGCTAGTAGCAGATCACTCGAAATAAAAAAGTTAATGTCACGATTGTTATATATGGGTAATCTATATTGGGGAAAATAACTTGAAATTTCTGTCCCTGGGTAGGACAATGAAAACAGTACTTTGCTAGTATTGTCTTCCAAGCAAAGTAAGGCGCACAAAAAGTTTGTATCTTGTTTAGCTCGTTGACTTAATATATAAAGTTCGTGATCACTTATCCCCAATGGATTGGGAGACTCGCGACGAAGGCGACAAGTCGACGTAATTAAGTCGACGATATGATGTCGCGCGTTAAAGTTAATTTCATTAATAGGAAATAGTTCGAACAAAATAATGTCAATTTGTGTTGCTGTATCATCTGTATACGCAGGTGATGCAACACGAGGTGTAGGCGGTATTGAATCGCCTCGATTTGGGGACAAACCTGAATATACAGTTGTAAAATCCGGAAAATAAATGGTAGAAATAGGAGAGTTTAGGTTTACCGATTGTTGTTCCCACGCTTCGTCATCAGATATTGGTTCTAATTCCTGTAAATTAACAAGATTTAAGTCACTAAAAGTTTCAATATGTGCATTGTCTCTGATAACATGAGGGGTGCCAATTGTTATGTCAGGAGTTAAAGGTTCGGTAGTAACTGTGTAGAGTGGTTGTAATGGTAAAATAGGGAGTAAAGGATTTGGAAATAATAAATTTGGAACAGGTTCACCACTAAGAATGTTATTATTTGTAACTGCTGGGTAAACACTGGGCGCTTCCAATGATTCACGAGTATTTGTACCCGCCTCGATAGGAGGGTATAAAGATCGGGAGGATGACACTTGTAGTTCACGATCACTGATTCGGGGGATTGATACTCGAAGTTCACGATTTAATAATGACATTGAATGTGAGGCAGTATTGTTATTATTTACCAATGGATGTACTGTTATGTCACTGGTAGATGGAAAAGATTCCTCATCTGAAACTAAATCAACCATTATTGGTACACTGTCTGTTTCAGAAACTACTGTTTGTGCGTCAAAATGCAAGTTTTCCGATGGTGAACTCGGCAGTGCTGAAATTATATTTGGTAGATCTACAGTTACTTGTGATGACGAACTAGGTAATTGTTCATTAGGATTATCAATGATAGTTATTACTGTTGGAACACATGGTTTACCTTTTTTACGAGTTTCTGCATTTAAATGTAATGAATCAATTATAATTACCTCAGGAACGGATGAAGAGTGATTTGCAATTACAGATTGAATGCATTCATCAACATGGCACAATTTATTATCTAATAGATTATTAACACTTTGCGCAGAGGTATCCACAACATGTGTGGAAAATAGTAAGGAATCAGAATAAAGGCTGGGTGAATTAAATGCTGTTTCCACCCAATGTCGAACTAAGTCAAAGCGCTGCCTTTTAGCTATAAATTCAGGAATTTGGTCCGACTGAGCAGAAAATTTTTGTAAAGTAAACGGACCATTGCGTTTATTACCAGTTTGTGGTAAGTTTAATGGACTTTTCTTTAAAGTCTGTACACAATCACTTAAGCGTAGATTCTCGGACACATATGGTTTGATTCTCTTGATTCGGGACACTGGAGTTAGATGTCTTCGATCAGGAAACTTGGCCACCTTCCACTGAGGTGGAGAAGTATTGTTACTTTCGTCATCGAGTTGAGTAACTAACACTTGTGGAGGTGCTCGAGAACTCTGGTTTTCAGTTTTACCTTGAATAACTACAGTACCATTTGTACGCATTTTGGATTGTTTTACATTAGCTAATGGAAAAAAATGCGGATTAGTAAATGTTTGAAAATCATCAATAGAGTCCACAATGTATCCTAAATTGGGCAACGGAGGAAAACCAGGCGCATCATAAAATCCGAAGTCGAATGATCGGCGAGTCAAGTCTACAAACATATGTTCAGCATCATATGGTAGGCGCACTATAACACAATGAAATTAGTCACAAACAGCTCTAATTTGCTGTTTAGACATTTCCTTCCACTGTTGATAGTACACTCTTATACGATTGATAACTGATTGGCGCACTAAAAGGTCAGAAATGTCTGTAGGAAATTGTAGTAAAGGGATGTGTCGAAGATAATGTTTAATAGAGTCAAATTCGGGACGCCAATTGCCATAAAAAGATTCAATTAATTTAACATAATGTGTTTCCATTTGACGATAATAAGTATATTGAACTGTCTAATTGGTTCGATATTCAACATCGGACCAGCGCACTGTTGGAAAAACATTTTGTACACTTTCAAACACTGATGTTTGAAGAATTAAGAATTCATTGGTAAGGATTGGAGGTTATCACCACCAAACCCGGAGAACAAAGTAGGTATTGCCGGTTTATATGGATTAACATACAGACTTACATTTGGTGATTGATGAGCAGCCATGTTGTTTAGCAAATTTGGATCTGTAATAGAGAATGAATTTTGATTAGTTAATAAGTTTTACAGTAAAATGTCTTGTGAACAAAATTTCAGTTGAACGGCATTTTAAACAAATCACTAATTCTGAATAAGGGAACACTTTTAACTTGTTTTTAGACAATTGGTCTAATGTGGCTCATGCAGTAGCTCTGCTAACAAAAGAGTACGTGGTCCGGGATTTGTAGTTGGAACTGTAATTTGTATATTTTGCCATTTCTGACATGAACAAGCAGATGAGTATGTAGATGAGTATGTATATTAGAGGTTCTGTTTCAAAAGACGGAGTCAACGACGGATACACTGTTTTAATTGGTTGTAGGTTAACTGGGGATTGATGAGTTGGTTGAGCCACTACTGCCCCAAATTCGACGTGGTAGTAATGACTATATGTTATTTCTCATATGCATTGTCATTTCATCTTTTATTATTTATTAAATTAAGTTATTAAATTAAATTATATTTATATTTTATAATAATTATTATTTTTATATTTTTCATCTCATATTTTCATGAAATGACAATACATATGAGAAATAACATATAGTCATTACTACCACGTCGAATCTGGGGTAGTAGTGGCTCAACCAACTCATCAGGGGATTCACAAGAAATGGGTAATTTTCTATTAGAATCAGAATTTTCCGATCCCTGAGGAGCAGTGACGTCGTTATGTTCTAATGAGAGCATTTCAATTTCATGAATATCAAGTACATGTGGGCTTGACTTAGAACATTTGCCCGTGAGTAATAGGAACAATCGAGCTCGATAACACCACATCACTTTCAACAAAACGAATAAAATTGCAACACTAACCAATACTAAAACAATTTGTATGATTAAACGTTGAATCGGGTCAAAAGTAAGTTGTCTTAAGTGTTGTGCTATTCCTAGTTGTTCAAAAGAAAGAGGTCTACCTTTCATACGAGTAGTAATAATGTTATCGAGTGCTGATGGAGCCTGCATTTGCGTTATTAATGAATAAAGCGTTTGTAGACCAGAAACTTCTTGAAGGTTATAAACACAGATACTGCTAAAGGCAATATCTGGCATGGATATGTTATTCTGGTTTGCATAGGCTAAGGGTAATATTGGAACATCTAATAGCATGGGTTCGTCACTGATTAAAAGAACTAAATCCGTGTCTTCAAGATCGAAATAAAATAGTGGAGACGGACACAACGTACGTGTTGGATCCATAACAATTTCTCTGGATAACGGGCGCAAATAATCACTTAAAATCTGAGAACCAAGTTGAAAGCATATTTCGGGTTCGCGATAACACGCATCAATATTAGTAAGGTTACTAATATCCACGAAATGATATTGGTTCACTTCATGACATTTGAATATGGATAAAATGTCTCCGTCCAAATACACTGCATACGGACTTGGACCTAAAAGTGTGCGAACAACATGGGTCGGACTACCTACTTCGGCTAGGGATCTCGCAAGCATTAAAGTTTGACGTTGTGTATTACAAACTTGTCGTGCTAGGAGTTGCATATTTGCGGTTTGTGTTTGATTTATCATCTCATAAACAAATGTAAGTTGGGCGTTGGACTGTGCGTCTGAAAGAACTCTAGGTTTGAACTGGTTAGATACTGCTGCATGTGAAGGATCTAAATTATTATGGTAACGCGGTACGTGTGAATAAATGCGTCGATTCGGATTATTGGTGCGAGGAACATACTCAGGTATTGGACGGTATATGTGTGGAATATTTTCGTCATTTGGTATAGAGTCTTCTGAAATGTGATCAGAAAAACCTTGATCTAATCCTGCAGTAATTGAAATTTTATCCACTGATTCGTTATCACTTGAAATCGGCCGTAATGTTTGTTGTTTAAAATGATTATAATAATCAAATTCCGTTGGGGACTCTAATGTAGTAGTTTGTAAAATTGGCAAATTAAGGAAATCTTGTCTAGCTCTATCTCGCGTCTTCATATCAGAATATTCAGCCTGTGATAAAATGGGAAGTCGATCTCTTGTACGCGAAATTTTGGAAGTTAAATCAGTCAAAGGAATTGGACGATTTGGTTCAGGAGGATCTTCCGGTAAAATCACAATGTTATTTGGTGAAACATAAAATGGATTATTTTCGTTTGTCACTGTATCTATGATTTGGTTAGATCTAAATTTATTTTGCAAATGAAAAGGAACCGGAGGTAACGGGGTAGTAGTTACTGCAATATTCTTTGGGATATCAGGAATGGTAAAATTTTGTTTTGGTATATTTGGTGGTAATGACAATTTGGTAATCGAGAAATTTTTAGGTTCTAACTGTGATGGATCTGAATTACTCGATTCAGAGCAGGTTTGGTAAGTATTAACCTCAACCCTTATTGTTTCAGATTTTTCTGGTATTGGATCGACTTTACGAGTAAATACTGGTATATTTCTTGAATCTATGTGAGTTGGTTTAACTGTTACTAGAGGTGGTAACACTACAACTTTTTTGTTTGCTGAAGGTACGTAAACTGGTATTTCTCGCTTACGTCGGAAAATGGATAAAGTTACGGCTTGTTCGAATTCAGCTGTTGTAGAAATTTGATTATCAGTTTCTCCAAAGGTATCCTGGGAAAATAGTATGTGTTGTTTGGACATACCTACCCATAATTTTCCACAATATAGCTTAGGTCGAGTCAAATGAATTGCGATACTGTCTATTGGGCATGTCAAACGTTCGTTATTAGTGAACATACACTGTGTTTTGGAATATTTTTTCAATCTACATTGATTGAATGTTTCTGGTTTCCAAAGCAAATAACTGTACTCGTTTGCTCTACAAAATCCCTTTTTAGCACTACACTGTTCTAATAATCGTACAGGAGCGATTATATTTCCGTTTTCATTAGATACAGTGGATTGTACTACTGTATAATAAAAATTGACGACTGTATCAATTTCAGTATATGGCCAAGAATAAGTTTCGAGAGTCAGAGAGAGATTTGTTCCTGAAAGACCTGGTTGAAATTGTTATAATTGGATTCCATTTGGGGCTGTATTTCGGTGAATTTTCGATGTCCACCAATGGCTGTGTGAGTAGGTGAAGCCCACTCGCTTTTAATTTTGATCATTATTCCCTGACTCTTTAGTTTAGCCATGGTTTTGGCTTCAAATTCCCTAATTTTATGACTTTTCCGATAAGTTGGTTGTTCCACCTGGTTTCAGGTGTAGTTCATGCTTATAGTGTCGAATACAACCAATATCCTCATCATTGTGAAAAAAAACGTCATGGTATTCCAGTATTAATTCTTCTAATTGTAATCTATGCTCCACTACAGTTATGTGATCCAAAAGTTTAAATAAAGAATGTATATGTAGTCTTGTGATTTTATCAAAATTAAGCAATTGTTGAGGAATTGCTGATAGAATACGAAATTTTTCACAAGGAATGGATTTACAACCACAAAGTAAATTTGATGAAGTACTAGAACTACTAGGAGTGTGTGAAAATTGTTTATTACGTGTAGTGGGGTGTCGTTGTTGTAGTTTAAGTATAGTATTTAATATTTTTGGCATACTAGAATGTGTATTTTCTAATAAAGCTGCGGATGTACTAGGTAATTTAATTGAATTAGTTAAATTAGGCAGTGCAGTCTCCCATTTATTAAAAACTTTTGAGTTTGCCAAGACCATCGGGCTTATATGACCATCCCTGGGGGTAATATGTGCAAGTGTTGCCGTGGTCATTGGACTTAATGGGCCTTCCCTGAGGGTATTATTCATTGAGTCATCCCTGAGGGTATTATTCATTGACCCATCCCTGAGGGTATTTACTATTGAGCCATCTCTGAGGGTATTATTCATTGAGCCATCCCTGAGGGTATTATTCATTGAGCCATCCCTGAGGGTATTATTCATTGAGCCATCCCTGAGGGTATTTTTCATTGGGCCATCCCTGAAGGTATTTTCACTTATTGGACCTTCCCTGAGCTTATTTTCACTTAATGGACCATCCCTAAGGATATTTTCAATTTTTGGACCATCCCTGAGGGTATTTTCAATTATTGGACCTTCCCTGAGGGTATTTTCAATTATTGGACCATCCCTGAGGGTATTTCTAAATAAAATTGACTCGATTCCGGAATCATTCAGCAGTCTGATTCTTATTCCGTTATTTGATGGTATGGTACAGCTGTGTCAGAACATAAGGAGACAGCGAAATTGTCATGTTGGCTCAATGGCCATATCTCAACTTTATTTGACTTTATGGAACTGCCCCTGAGGATATTTGGTAATGAACCATCCCTGAGGATATTTGTTAGTAGACCTTCCCTGAGAGCCTTTTTATTAGAACCTTCTCTGAGGATATTTGTTAATAAACCTTCCCTGAAGACTTTTTTATTAGAACCATCCTTGAGGATAGTTTTACTGTGCTTGTTTATCGTTGAATAAATGGGAGAATGTATGATTGATGATAATTGTGGAGTAGGTAACCTATCGTTTTGCTGTGAAGTGGTTATTACAGAGGAAGTGAAATTCTTCTCGACTTGATCAGGGTTAACTCGTCTCTTACTGCGCGTAAAGCACCCTTGCTTCCTGGTTGTCATTTCCTGCATAAACAATTGGGAATTGAAGCTACACCTATGATATTTTACGATTATGTTCCAAATCNAGGTAACCTATCGTTTTGCTGTGAAGTGGTTATTACAGAGGAAGTGAAATTCTTCTCGACTTGATCAGGGTTAAGAATGATTAGACCGCCTAAAACATATGAAGAATGAATGATTGCGGATAAAATATTAATTTGTACACTTCACTTTCGGCAATAGAGGGGCAGTTCATAAGAAACTGTTGAAGGAAAGTAGTGAGTTGTGATACAAATGGAAGATTTACTAGGATGAGTGGACGTCACTAAATGAATTGGTAATGTTTGATTACTAATTTGAAGCAAATTATCTCTATAATTTATTACCGAGGCTGCAACAACCTCTTTCAGTGAGGGATTATTACGAGGCAATTTAAAATCGTGAACTACAATAAGTGGAAATGTAGTAAGATATTCCCCAATTTTAATGAAAGACTTAGGAACACCTAAAATGCGAAGAAAATCATTAGTTATTCCTACTAACTAAATATTAGAATGGAGTGGATCCATTTGAGAAGCAAAATCACTATGTAGTAGTGATTTTGTAGCGCCAGTGTCTAAAAATGCTAACACTGAAAACCAATTAATTGAAATTGGTATACGGATAAGTCCGCATCTCATGCCAATTTGTAATATTAACGAATTAGAATTTGTAATAAATGACATTTTCTTTTGGATCATGTGCTAATTTAGAGGTAAATCAGAAGAATTATTTACTGGTTTCTTTGATTTTGAAAGGTCTGCGTAGTTGTTGGTGGGAATGTATGTGGACGTATGTATTGTCCCTGACGAATTGGTTGTCAAAAATATGGGGCTTGGTTCGGGGGAGCACGTATTTGGAAATTGTTGGTTGAAGCCATCCGATTCGTAGGAATAGGACGGTTCGGACGATTCATGTAACCACGTGGGGCAAAGAACCTGGGTGGTCGCATCACTGAGCTGGAGTGAGGTGCTCCCCCTTAATTGTTTAAAGAATTGGATTGAGGAAATACTCCACGACAAACTGAACTGTCATGATTTGTGGAGTTATGTGCTGAACAAAACACTTTACGTGTGCACAATACGCGTGGATGTCCAATCATACCACAGCGATAACATGAGCCAGTATTTGGAATGTTAGGCTCTTGATTGGATTGGTGGGGAGGGTATGATGTACTGACCTGTGTAGAATGAAACTTACGGTTCACTGTATTGGTAAATGGCTGTAACCTGGACTGCTTAGGTTCGCCTTGTAACGCTTGAGTAGAGGCTGCTGTCGCTGCCTCCACTATAGCGTTAATAGCGACTTCCTTTGCAATTTCCACTGATTTAACAGCTAGTACTGATTCTGATTCCGATTTGTGAATAATTGATTCAACATATTCAGCATTACGATAATTATCGCAAAACTGTTCAAGTGTTGTTGGATTATTTTGCCAACATTGCGCTAGATGCTTAACTGGCACTGCGCGTGAAATGAAACGAATCTTATCCGTTTCTTCCATTCGCGGATCATAAGAAGTCAGTAATTTAATGAAAACTTGGACAAAGGCGTCCACTGTTTCTGATTCGCGTTTTTTCCGATTAAGGATTTTTTCCATAGCCTCGTCTCTGTAAGAGCGACGGCTAAACACATGAACAAAAGCTTCTTTCAATTTTTTAAATGTTGGATCTTTATATTTTGTTGAGTCGCGTATGTGTTTGAGTTTCAAAGCACTTATGTGGTTGAGAAACCAGTCCAGTGCTGCAGAACGTAGAGTAAGAGGAAATTGTGTGGCCATAATTTCCTCACTCCAGTTATTAGCACCGGCACATAAGCAAAATGCTTCTAAAAAGTCAATAGCACTCTCAGTGGCGAGAGCACTGTAAGTGGGAGGGGACACTGGAGGTAAACGGGCTTTTGGAGTGGTGGTCATTGTAAAGGTGAAAGTATATTATGAACGTATTCACAATATTACTTTCAACTGTTATGCAATTTGATTCACTAGTAAACGAGATGACTCGTAACGTTGTCAAATTCGTAATTTGCTCTATATTAGTTAGTCACTGTTAGTTTTTAAAAAATTTCACAAAGTAATTTTATAATAATAGTTTAGACACAGTCACTTATTGCTGAAAGGGATTGGGAATTTTTACCTGATAGGAGCGTAATAGTATAATGTAGGAGAAATGATTATGGTTGGTGTACTTCAATTCAATGGAGAATTATTATAAATTTCTATATAAGAATAGAAAACTGTGTTATTGATTTCTATTTAAAGTAATTAACTTCTTACTTGAAGAAGTTTCGCAAAAATTTCTAAGTACCGAATGTAGGTCAAACTTTATTATAGATCGCTGGTAATGTTAGTGAAATGGTTGCTGTTGGAAATGAGATGAAATCTAAAAATAATCTAAACACACGCACTTGTTTGGTTTTTAAAGAAACTGCGTATAGAAAAGTGTGTAGAACTTAGTACAGTTTGCGTAGTTGCATTGAGTAGAACTCNTATAGATCGCTGGTAATGTTAGTGAAATGGTTGCTGTTGGAAATGAGATGAAATCTAAAAATAATCTAAACACACGCACTTGTTTAGTTTTTAAAGAAACTGCGTATAGAAAAGTGTGTAGAACTTAGTACAGTTTGCGTAGTTGCATTGAGTAGAACTCTTTCGATTATTTTGTGCAGTTAAAATTTGTTACTTGTTAATTTAAACAATGGCAGAATTAGCTGTAAATACTCCAACACTGGAGGCTTGGTTGGAATCTCTTTGAGTTTTGGATCGAACGTAAGGAATTATAAGTGTTTCATATAAGTGATATTAATAATTATATTTTATTATTTATTTATTTTTTCAGAAATGTCGCACAGATAAAAGTCGCTTTGAAAGGAGCGTTTACTGTGGAGACTTTAAAACAGCGCGTCGGACAACCAAGAACCTGGAACGATTTTTATGTGATGGGAGCTGTGCAGCAGTTGCTGGAGGAATTTCAGTACATTGACAATATGTGGTGGAATATTGAAGGGGGTACAATTTTCAGTGAAGAGGTGGAAGGAAGAGTGTCTCTTCACCTTTGGCTAAATAATATTTGCCTGCTCAAAAATCTACCAAAATCAGCAGAAGAGCTGATTATGGATCTTAACGAGGATGTTGAAAGTTTAAGGATTTATTTTGATGTAGTGGCCACCTTACTCACCACACATCCTCATATTTTGGATAAATATGACAGGGTGAATTTACCAGCCCATTACTTGGTGGTACTCACTAAAAAAGGTAAACTTGTTTAGCTTTAAAATTGGAAAAGAATGAGGATAATCTTGTAAATGAATATTTATTATATTTGTAGAACCTGTAATTCACATAATGTTGAATTAATATTGAAGAGATGCTGTAATTATGGAAGACCATAATTTCGGGATGGGTGAAGAAATCGTTTTTAGAAGGGATGAAGAAACAAGAAGAGAAAATAAAATAAAATTATGCATGGGGTAGATGTAGATTTGTAAAAACAAAATTATTTTAATGTAGTATAGTTTTTATTTGAAGGGTAAAATAAATAGATGGAAAAAAAAATTTTTTTCGTAGACGTGATAAATTGGCATAGAATGGGAAGACCACGCGAACTGTAAATAATGATCCTTAGTTGGGGTAAAATTGCAGTGAAGTTTGCTTACATCATAATTGGGAAAGGGAAATGGGAAAAATTTATTATNTGCTGTAATTATGGAAGACCATAATTTCGGGATGGGTGAAGAAATCGTTTTTAGAAGGGATGAAGAAACAAGAAAAGAAAATAAAATAAAATTATGCATGGGGTAGATGTAGATTTGTAAAAACAAAATTCTTTTAATGTAGTATAGTTTTTATTTGAAGGGTAAAATAAATAGATGGAAAAAAAAAATTTTTTCGTAGACGTGATAAATTGGCATAGAATGGGAAGACCACGCGAACTGTAAATAATGATCTTTAGTTGGGGTAAAATTGCAGTGAAGTTTGCTTACATCATAATTGGGAAAGGGAAATGGGAAAAATTTATTATTTGTTTACTAATACGAAAAATAAATTGCCATTGACTAGGCAAAAGTTATTTAAATGTTACACCAAAGTCAAAATTTGATGTGTTAACTGGACCAATGTTAATACCTTGGTTAACGAAAAGAGAGGAGGAGTGAGAGGAAAAAAAATTTCTCTTCTGATGTCAGTCACTTAACTAATGTTAACTTTCATTGGTTGACTTAAGACAAAATCAAATTTGTCGTAGTTATGAAAGAGCAGAAAAACAAAAAATTTTGTTTTTATTTGATGTCAAAGTTATCGTTCACTGGACCAATATTCATGTATTGGTCTACTTAAGAAAAGGGGTGAGGAAAAAATTATAATTGTTTTGGTTTACTATGACAAAACAAATTTGTCATTCACTGGACCAATGTGAATACATTGATCCCATAAAAGAATGGAGAAGAGAAAAAAAAATTGTTTATAGTTACACTTAACCAATGTCCTTACATTGGTTTATTTGTACAAAATGTAATTTGTAATTCACTGGACCAATTTTAATACATTGATCCTCTAAAATTATGATTTATTTTGATTTGTATTATTTACACTTGACCAGTGTGAATACACTGGTCTATTACTTGAATAGTTGAAATTTTTTAATTACACTGGACCAGTGTCAATACACTGGTCTACTACTCCAATAGGTGAAGTTTTTGTTCTCACTTGACCAGTGTGAATACACTGGTCTGCTACTTCAATAAGTGAAGTTTTTATTTCCACTTGACCAGTGTTAAAGTAGTATGTTCGAGGGGCATTTCGCGTACAAATGGCAGCCAAAATCTATTTTTGTTCGGAAAGGACATTTCCCTTGGGGTTGCCCGCCCTGGGGTTGCTCGCCCACCCGCNTCTTTCTATTGTCAATTTATTAAATTTTATAATGTTTTAAATAAAAGCCACTAAACATGTAACAAAATTTGTCTATTGTGTTGACTAATTCCTATAAATACTCCTTGTACTGGTTGGGTGAGCTCAGTCTTCAAATATCAGTCATGGGTGACTTTTACGTTACGCTTCAGAGTGATTCATCCTCAAAGCACTNAGTCTTCAAATATCAGTCATGGGTGACTTTTACGTTACGCTTCAGAGTGATTCATCCTCAAAGCACTATCCTCACAATACTATTTCCAGTTTTCGAAATCATTTTGGTGAAATTATTCGATTGGAGGCAGACAAATACGAAGTCGCATTGGTAGAATGTACATATGTACATTCAGCTATTATTGTTCCTTGGGGGGACACAATAATGACCTATATACCGAAAGCTACAAACGACCTATACCCCATCATCCCAGATATCGATATAAAAGCAAGCAAGGACATTTATACTTCAAAAGAGTTACTGGAGGTAATCGATAACGGGTGTACAGAATCATCTATAAATAAGTTTATAAACCTCAGAACACCTAAAAGAATCGAAGTCAGCAAGCCTAAAGGTGACAAAATCCGATTCAGTGAAGACGTTAGTCGAATACTTGGATGGGATGAACAATATCAAACAGGACTCTATGATATATTCGATCATACCGGAAGGACACAGCTATATGTATACTGTAACATTATCGAGAACCAACGTGTTGGGAGTGAGCTTGTCCCACTCATTCGAAAAATGAATTACACAGGGCAACATGATGAAATTGTGACTCGGTCATTCACCCATCTACAGTACGTTGACATTACTTCATCGGAGATCGATTATATCTGGATGTATGTGAAAAATGAAAATGGTAAAGCACCGCTCTTCACCAATGGGTGCTTTTCTGCAACATTACATTTTCGAAGAAAAAGATTCTAATATATAAAGGATAACTTGCTGTGAGCAATGTCATTCATCATCAAGATATTCTAGAGCGAACATGTATCGCTGTGACTTGAACGAGGAAGATTTCTTTCAAATCTATCGCCCACAAAAAGGGGGAAGTGTGGGAGCAGACGGTTCAGTTTTCTTCAAATCGGATTTATCAAGACAGAAAGGATATGGGATTGGTGGTATTTTTGGATCGATTGCCCGCAAGCTCCTACCATTCTTGACCAAACATGTTCTCCCATTTGCAAAGACTGCGTTGAAAAACGTAGCTGTTGACGTTTTGGACGGAAATAGAAGTTTCAAGGAAGCACTAACGGACCATGGAATAGCCGCTATAAAAGACGTTGGGCGAAGCGTTTTCAACCAGTCGGGATCTGGAATTCAAAAAAAGCGGAAGAAGAAAATTGTTCGTAAAACCCCTCCGAAAAAACCAAAACCAGCAAGAAAGAAGCCGGGAATAAACATTTTTGAATAATGGCTAACCAAAAGCATTCTCCCCCAGCAGTATTTGTGAGAAGTGAAACAGATTTATTTGCAGAAGATGGTATGGATGTGAGCTTGAATAGTAGTGGGATATTCGACTATCATCCTCTGTCAAGTCTTGCCGATCAAAATGCTCCTATATCATCCCAAGTAAAGGGAAATGATGACACTATTGACACTATCTGGACTTGAACTCTACTCTACTCTACATAAGATGTAACATTAAGGATACGAACGGAAAACCTATGGGAGATCGTGATAGTAAGAAGGTGGCTCCTGTCAACAACTTCCTTATGTCCCTGTTTCAACAGTGTTCAGTATATTTGAATGAAACACAAATTACTTCAAACACTTCACTCTATGCCTACCGAGCATACATCGAGACTGTTCTAGCGTATGGTGGAGACTACAAGGACGCACAAGGAAGAGCACAACTTTACGTTAGGGATTCAAATGCTGCCAGTGTTGATGACAATTCCCATATTGTTCGTCAGATGAATACATCAAATGGAGTTACATTTGATATGATTGGAAGACTGACACATGCTGACATTTTCGCACAGACAAGATATCTAATCCCAGGAGTTGATCTAGGCGTTACATTTCATCGATCCCCTGACGATTTTTACATTCACTCTGCCACAGAGACTCCTCAACTACATTACAAGTGCAACATTGTTGAGGCAAGACTTATTGTGAAGAAGCATACTGTGCTACCATCTATCCTGACATGTCATTTAAAGTTATGGAATCAAGGACATCCTGTCTGCTACCCTATGAGAAAAATTGAACTTAAGACATACCGTTTACCTATTGGAACTGTTCAAAATATCAATGAAAACATCTTGAATGGACTCCTCCCAGTCGACTCATTATATGTCTGGTGGTAAGTGAAAGCATGAATGGAACTGTTACCACAAACCCCTTCGACTTTACCATTACAGAGCTGAGACAGATTTCAGTTACTGCAAATGGAGAGCAGTTATATCACCAGTCTTATCAATACGATACAACGGAGCGGCGGACGATGGAAACATTCTACAATATGTATAACGGGTTGGGGTTGTCAATTTACAACGATGGACCAGGAATAACTATTGAAGAGTTCACAGCCGGCAAAACATTTTTTGTGTTCAACATGAGGAGCATCAACGATGGTAGCTGTCCGCCACGGCATGGGAATATAAAAATCAGTATACAGTTCAACAGATCCACCACTCGTGCACTGAACGTCATCTGTCACGCAGACTACCAATCAACACTTTATATCGATAGTGGAAAGAACATCTTCTTCAAGGACTATACAAGAACATAAAATGGATACTTTTGAAATTTACAAGTTTCTCATTGCCATGACCAGAGGAAGAAGAGCTTACATCAACGTAGTCCCTTGTGATGAGCTGGTGGACTTAAATATCAAGACATTTCCTGCCTATCTTGTAGTTAATAATAAACCTAGTGGACATTCGGGAGAACATTGGCTGGCTATTCATATTGCAAAGAAATCTGGACCGATCACATTCTTTTGCTCTTATGGACTTGGTATTGACTTTTACCCTAATGATATTAAAACCTTTGTAAATAGATTCAAATGTATTGTAATTGAAAATATAAAACCATTGCAAAGCATTGGCACAGATGTCTGTGGACAGTATGCTCTTTATTTCTTGTACAATAAGATGAATGGGTGCTGTGTATTGTCTACTTATTGTCACTTTTCGACAAATACACAATTAAATGATAGAAAAGTAAGACGATTTGTTAGTTTAAAAAATCCTTTATTACGAGGAAATTGTAAATTTAAGAACAAATTAATAAATCAATGTTGTACAAAGTTCTAAGTACAAAAAATCCAAAAAATATAATCTGTGTTGACCAAATTATTGCTGAAATCTAAACGAAGTCCATGGACGCCTTAATGTTACACGTGTTGGCGTTGTGTTTGCTTCTTCGAGTTGATATAACGATCGTCTCTTTACAGACAGAATCCCCGCCGGCACATCTCGCTTCCTCAAGAAATTTAACATTTCTGGATATGAGTCCTGAGTCATTTTGAATCGTGTATTGGAAAGTTTCTTGATTCCCTCTATAAAATCGGTAATGGGCATTGTGGCATCATCTAAAGTTACAGTTTCATTTGTGTTCCTCTTGACACCATTCTCCATGTAGTACTGCAACACTCGTCTCTCAGGAATGCTAAAGATGGTCAAGTCAAAGCCTAAAGGGACTGCTTTTGGTAGTAAATGGCTATCAAATGGATTCAGACCTTCTCGTGTAACAACTTTGACAGAAACAGGATTGTCTTCAATAATCTTCCGCTTTTCAACGAGTCTTCGCAATACATCTTGAAACATTAAATTTTTGTATTCTAGTGGGAGTTCTTCATTGTTCAGTACATCGTCTTTTTCTTCTATCAGATTGGCCACTTCCATAGAAGCCGGAGTTGTATTTTGTTGTTGGAGTTTGTTAAACTCCTCCACAGGAACAAGTTTAAATTGACCAACCATTTTAGCCAAACAAGCTTGCCGCTAATTGTCCTAGAAGTGGAATCACTGCACCGGCAAGTAACGGAAGAAATCCACCTTGTTGTAGCAACAGTCTTCGTTTGTGTTCAGCTTTACCCTTTGGAGAAACGAGCTTTTTCAAATGTTGGCGGTAGGGTCGGAGTCGATTTAGAGTCCTAGCAGGAATAGGAACGGTACCAGTATAGACGTTGTGAGCACACTCACAAAGACTGCGGATCTCATCGTGTGTCGCATCCCTTAAGTAGTTGTCTCTTGCCCCGGGGCGTGCCTTGTGAAACTTTCTAATAAAGTTGTAATGTGGGTGAACTTTTGCTCTTACCATTTTGAAAGTCAGAGTCAAACTGAGTATAAAACATGTTCAAACTTGTTTATATACCTTAGTCTAAAAATGGAAGCGAGGATAAAGAGACGTTATCCAAACTACAAACAAAAGGGAAGCTTCAGTGGTGTCGCAGGGTTTAAAAAAGACTCTGGGGTGAAGGCAGCCTTATCAAAAGTCAAAAAGACATTGAGAGACATTCCTGCATATACACTACACCATCCCGTAAGAAACAAGTTTCCTCGTCGTCGTGTATACGTTAGTGGTATGTATGAACAATATGCCATGGACTTGAAAGATATTCAATCACTGTCTCGCTACAACAACAAGAAACGATATCTGCTCGTTGTCATGGATGTCTTCTCGAAGCAGGCATGGATTGAGGCAATCCCAAATAAAACAAGTATTGTGGTTCGAAACGCTCTGGATCGAGTTCTTAAACGAAGCGGAGGTACTCCCAAGAGAATACAAACTGATGAAGGTACAGAGTTCTTAGGGCAGCAGATGACAAAATTTCTCAAAGAAAAAGGAATTGAGTTATTTTGGGTAGTTTCAAGTGTCAAGTGTTGTACAATTGAACGTTTTATTCGGACGTTGTTTGGAAAAATCCAAAGATACCTCACCCATAACAAGACTAAAAAGTTTGTGGACAAGTTGGAGTACTTTGAAAAGTTGTACAATTCTTCGTATCATCGCAGCATAAAAATGGCACCATGTGAAGTAACTCAAGAAAACCAAGCACAAGTTTATAAAAATTTGTATCCTGAGAAAATTGTTGATTACAAACCACCAAAATTCAAGATCGGAGATCATCGTAGTTCTCGTCGCCCGGAGGAAAAAAGTCTTTGAGAAAGGCTATGCTTCAAACTTCTTTGAGGAAGTGTACACCATATCCAAAGTTATGGAAACCAGTCCTAGAACATATGTATTAGTTGATAATGAAAGCACACCAATTCTTGGGACCCTTTATGAAGAGCAACTACTCCAAGTGAACCATTCATAATCTGAATATTGAAGATTCAACATGTGTATCATAGAAGCTCTGCAAACCTGCTGGGAGACACTCTTTGAAGGGAAGTCATCCAATATATCCATTTGCGAGTTCAACAAAGTGGACTGCTCATTCTGTAACAAAACTTCAAGAACAGAGGATACGACGATAAACATACGTCAATTGGAGTCCCCTCCATATAAAATATCATTTGAGACTCAAGTGTAAATACAAAAGAAATGTTGAAATAAATCAGAACACAAAGAAAAAAAATTAAACTGTTTTAAGAGTGTTTATTTAATCTCTTATAAATACAATACAATCGTTTGGAAAGATGTTGTCACGAATACGAAGGTCGTCGTTTTGTCCTTGAGTCAAATCGATGAACATGTAGCCGTAGGGTTTAGACATGCATATTTTGTAAGCCTCATCCAATACTTCATTCTTCTTGTTTCCGTTCATTTGTCGTCCGAGACATGAAACAAAAGCAGAGTCTCTGGGATTCTTCATGAATACCAGGTATTGACAGTTTGATGATATTTCCCGCATGTTCTTGTGAAAAAAGTTTTGAATGAGAATGATGAGTGAGACATTCCGATGATGTGAGGTTCTTGTAAATGCTGCTCCAACATCAGTACGTTTGCCTGCTTCATGCATCAAGTCATCGAGAACGACGATTGATGGCTTGTCTGATCCGTCATGCGACTTCTCAGGAAGTCCTTTATGAAATTTGATGTTGGGAATATTTTTAGTTAGCTCCATAAACAACTTGGGTTGCCATTCAGTGTAACAGTACATGATGCGCTCAATTGGTTCTCCGTCAGGTGTTTGAATGATTTCGTTCCTTCTTGTCAATAGTTGTTTAGTCAGAGAACTCTTCTCGCTCTGAGTCATTCCACTGATGCACATGGTGAATGGGGCTTTCAAGTGAGGATCCATATCTTCTCCTGTCCTTGCATGCATGAGAAAAGAGAGCGGAGGCTGTGTAACTACTAATTTCCCACACCGTCCTATCTTATGTCGATTCAACGAATCAGCACGTGAGAAAGCTTTGAGACACTTTGAACAAGTATGCATGTTGATTCGCAAAACTGTACTGAGTATCAAATGTACATATGCTTATTAATTTATACAACCACCACCACCTCCTCCACCACCACCATTACCTCCTCCACCACCACCACCACCTCCTCCTCCTCCTTCTCCACCACCACCACCACCACCATTAAAATAAATTNCACCTCCTCCACCACCACCACCACCTCCTCCTCCTCCTTCTCCACCACCACCACCACCACCATTAAAATAAATTTAAAATTCAACAACATTAGGTTTTTTCATTTTACTAGTTTATTGATCAAATAAAGGAATATTTTTATGTCCAAATGCTAAAGTATTAATATTATCTATAGCGAATCGTTTAGTNAAATTCAACAACATTAGGTTTTTTCATTTTACTAGTTTATTGATCAAATAAAGGAATATTTTTATGTCCAAATGCTGACATTACTAGTATAATTTCGTATAGCATGAATAGGCATTTTATAAAGTTTCATACATTTATTATAAAGGACTAGTCGCTGATTTCATCTAGACGCCATAAGTAAGTCCATCGGTTTGACGACCAAACAAAGGGCTTCAGCAACGTCCTGATATGGTTTTCAGGGCGAGTTATGTTGAATGTATTCTTCCATCCACGTAGTTGAATTATCATAACAGGATCTGAAGTATACAATTTGAGTTCTGGTGCCAAATAACCTCGTGCAAGGGCTGTGATGACAATGTACTTAGAGAATGTAGCCTGATCACACTGCATCCCATTACATATATCAGTATATGGACGTTTTGTTCCAATGCTAAAATCCCTTCCAGGATAAATACACTCTTTTCTCTTGTTAGTCTTCGATGGTCCTTCTATTAATTTAAATCCGAGACAATCTTTGGTTTCACATGTATAGCTTGCCCACTTAGTAAGACGGCGTGCTTCTTTCAATACTTGTACTAAATTTTCAGCAGTAAGAACACCAAGAGCATACAGTTTAAATATGATGTAGTCATACTCTCCACCGAAGTTACAACTTTCATGAGTGCACAATTTGCTGATGGGCGTTCGCTTATCGGGATTGAAATGAGCCCAAGGTTCTGGCAAATGTTGTATCTCGCTGAGAGGTGTAACGTAAAATCCAGGACATTCTCGCGGTCTTTTGCTAAAGTCGATTGATTTAGCCTGTCTTATTAAGAGATTGATGGATTCTTGCGAGATATCCATCCTCGAATATGCCCACTGTGTAAATAATAGATGTATCAAACACAAAAAATGTGAGAAGGAATGATGACAACATTGCTTACCTGGTCCGATGATTGATAGATAAACTTGTCTTGATAGGTTATGACAAGGGAAAAGTTTGCAGTATGTGGTAACACTGAAGATCTTACGATGACTGTGTGCAACGAGTGAAGGACATGTAAGAATTACTTTAGGTTTTCCGAATAAATTCAAGTGAAGGGCGTATAGGAATTACTTAT